>DWON01004126.1:0-16768 GCA_018251015.1 Phocides pigmalion okeechobee | reverse complement strand
CTCTATTCGCTTCATCAGAAAATGAAATGAGGGACCTAATGAATCGGCTTGAGAGTACAAGCTTGGACTTTGGCCTTCTGATAAACAGGAGCAAAACTAAAATTATGATGATCTACCGTTCTGAGTCACTACGAAGAACAAATATGGTCAGCGACTTCGAAACCGTCAAGGAAATTCAATACCTGGGGTCAGTCATTAATGATAAAGGAAATTGCGAAACTGAGATACGACGCCGCATCGGTATGGCTAAAACAGCAATGAACCAACTTACCAGGGTCTGGAAGGACAGGAATATTACTAAGCGCACAAAAGTTCACTTAGTTCGTACGCTCGTCTTTTCCATATTTCTCTACGCATCAGAATCCTGGATGATGAAAGCAGCAGATAGACAAAGAGTGGACGCATTTGAGATGTGGTGCTGGCGGCGCATGCTAAGAATCCCATGGACAGCTTTCCGGACCAACGCATCCATCTTAAAAGAATTACACCTAGAACGTTCCCAACGTCTCTCCAGTATTTGCCTGCACCGCATACTTAAATACTTCGGTCATATAGCCCGAAGAAATAATGACAACCTGGAAAAACTACTGGTGACATGCAAAGTGGAGGGCAAAAGACCCAGAGGACGCAGCCCGAAACGATGGTCAGACCAGGTATCGGACCATCTAAAGATACCGGTCAGCGAGGCGATACACCAGGCCACTAATTGCAATGTCTGGAAAGACGCTATAAAGCAAAGAAGTCACGATCCTCAGCATTGAGGGACCAACTATAAAGAGAAAGAGAGAAGTGTAATATAGAGTTGACCAATTTGCTTTTGAAACTGGATGTGAAAGGAGGAAGGCAAGCAAATCCATTAACATATAATCTGTTTTGTAGAAATCTGTACAAGTCAATTTTTTCTACTGGCTTTTTCTTCCCAGTCAACCTTAGCCAACAGCGCACTCACAGCCAATGTACTGATTTTACTTTGTACCCTTAATGTTCATTTAGTGTATGTAAACACCTTACAATGTAATAAAATATTTGAATTTGATTCTCCAGTCTAGAGAATACATCTCGAGTCTAGTGCTGCCAGGCGCAATACTGACTAATATAAATGAGCACTACTATCATTGTTAAACATTTTATGCAAAGATAACATTTGAGCTTGGAAGTTGCAAGCCATACCTCTAAATTGTCACTACCATCAGCTTCTCTGTTGATAATATCAAACACTTCCTCGCTGAGCTTCTCCCCCTGTGCATACCCTGATGCCCAGTTGTTGCCTGCACCACCTCCATGCTTAGACAGATACACATTTTCAGGATTGTACAGCTGTAATAATCCCAAGAAAAAATGTATTTTATTCAGGATCATAGATATTATTTTTCTGTAATGAATAATCATTCTTCATTTCAGGTTTACAAGTGTTATTATGGAAATTAGACGGCAATTATCTAATTCTACCCACTTGATCTTCATAAAATTCTAGTCATGTTGCACATGATATTAAAATACCTTAAATATTTGAATTTGGAGCGCTGATTTCACATATAGTGTTGTTATGGAAGCATTAATTTATTTTGAACTGGTTGTATTAATTAAATTAAAAATAATTATTTAAAAGTACCTACTAAAATTATTTAAGAAATCTTGTTACATATTTTTACAAGAGATAAGCAAAAATGTCCTTTGATAAGTTTATGTTATATTTTAAAGGTTACCTAAATAAATTATTTTACAAGAACAGCTAAAACGCCAACTTACTTTGGCATATGGCGAATTTAAAATAGTGTGAATGACTCTTGGTTCCAGGTCCAGAAGAACAGCTCTCGGTATGTAGTGGTCATCATCAGCTTGATAAAAAAACACATCTTTACGATCCGAACCAGCCGACGCGAATTCTTCCAAGATACCCTCCGGAGATATCCCATGTTCTATGCACAACTGCTTCCAAAACTCAAATCCAACTGCAATTATACATTAGGTTTACTGTTTAACCGCAAATATTTAAAAATAACCGAATTTAATGTAAAACTAAGTCCATATTACTTTGATTGCCGCACTGGCCCAGCTGAAGCGTTATCATTTCACTCGGCATCTTGTATGGTTGTTCTTGCTCTTTCGAATAAAGCTAGAGGAAACTTAAGTAATTTATTTAATAAAAACAAAAAAATTAATTCAATTAGCCGCCGAATTCAGCAAATTTTTCAATAAATTATTGTCAAATGTCAACTGTGACATTGACGTTTGACTAAAAGTTGAAATATGCACAGATAAATAATACTACTAGTCTGTCTACTAACATACATCTCGTAACAAATATGCAATTTATAAAATAAATAATCTCTTCGTAGATACATTCGTTACGAATAGTCCACAATCTGACGGATTAATGGAGAATTAATGGCTAGTATCACCAGGATATACGCTTATCCTCCGAGACCCGGAGGATAAGCATATCCTTAACATATAATAAGAAATCTTTCAGACGATGAATTATTGATAAATTTTGACACATACATGACAGTTACTGTCAAAAAGTTTTAAGCTTTTAGGAAATTCTTGAGAACTTTATTTTAAAAGTTTTATTTTTTATTTTTGTATGAGTGTAAATGAAATCTGCAATGAATAGTTAATTTGGTACAAAATATTTTTTACTCGTTTATTGGTAATTTACACCCCGGTGCGTTTAAGGTAAGCTTATTATATTGGACTTGATGGCCTTCAATTCGTTTAAACATTTCTCAATGCAGCCTACGGCCTGGGAAGTTTGTAGAATAATGTCATCTTGGGCGTTAATTTCGTAACAGTGATTCTTTCATTCATATACAAACCAGGGCCACTTTACGTTAATTACGTTTTACATAACTTAAATTCACTTTCGGTATGACATAAGAAAATTGTTTGTAAAGTGTGCGATGAGTTAATTATTCCGGCCGTATTCCATACTTGAATAAACAAATTTGGAATTATTTTTAGTAATTTAGTTGAAACCAGAAGTAAATCGGGTAAAAATGCCGCGCAAATTGCTGAAGTTCCTTATCGTGTTTGATAACACTTCACTACTATATTTTCCCGGACAATTCCTCTCTGGGAAGGTGCTCATGGAACTACAGGATGACACTCCTGTACTTGGTAAGTTATCAAGCTACCTTTGCTTAATATTATTTACTTCACTATATTGTTTACTTAAAATGTCTTAATACCATCTATTTTTCATATAACATGTATTTATCTTCGAAAAATTATTCCCAAATACTTTTCAACACAATCTTAGAATTCATCTCAAAAATGATAAGGTCACTCTTATAGATTTATGCAATTTTACAGTAAGTAGAAATCCATGTGTACCTGTGTTTAACATATAATATATAATATAATGGTCAGCTTCAATTGAACATAATTACTTTATAGCAAAATATTATATTTGTCATTGGCAGGTTTGCATTTTCATGTAATTGGAGAAGGTGTGGTGCGAGTGGGATCTGGGAGACATGAGAGACTGTATGATAAGGAGAATTACATAGATTTCAGAATGAGGTTGCTTGGTGAACCAGGTGAGTAAAAATAAAATATTATGTTATTATTTTAAACATTAACAACTGCTAATGTTCAGGAAGAAATGATGATTCAATATATGTTGGGACCATTTTTTAATATAAGAATGAATGCATTGAATGGAACCATCTGTTAATTTAAACATATATCATGTTATAGTATTGCCCCAAATGAAAATGTAGTTTTGAGAAATACAAATTTACATCACTTAGTTTTTAATTAGAGAAATACAAATGTATTTATATAATAACTTTTTTTTACTAGGGCATGGTGCGTCAATACTTTCACCTGGGATTCACAGTTTTCCATTCAAACTCGGCCTCCCAATGGGGCTGCCATCCACATTTCTAGGCACACATGGCTGGGTCCAGTACTATTGCAAAGCAGCACTGCGGGAACCCAACGGTTTAACACATAAAAACCAGCAGGTTTTCATTGTAATGAACCCCATAGATTTAAACTTGGAGCCCCCGGTTTTAGCTGTAAGTATTATTCAAATATGTTTTCCTTACATATTATTTCCTGCAAATGGTAAATATGAATTAATAATTTACAGTTTTCTTACTTATCACATCTATAAAACATTTTTTTTTACCAAAGGTAAGTTTATTTTTTGTATATAATATTTTGTACTTAATAATTTTATTTTTTTCTTCATTAATTAAAATGTAGCTTGAGAAATATTAGAAAAAATTAATCATGCAATCAAAACTAGTCTATAAAACTAATATCGACATGAATATCGGAATAGGGCCAATGATGATTTAAGTTCACAGTTCTACCACTTTGTTTAACCTAAAGTGAGATGTTTTTATATTTATTTTTTATATAATTGTACATAATTGAATATGTAACACTTTACACAATTACTATTAATGTGTTAATTTGAGAACACACATGACATTGAAATGATCTCACGTTTATTTAGCTGCAATAAGTATATATATACTATTGTTATACCTTTACAATGAACCTTAATAATAAAATTTGTATTCAACATGTGTTTTTCCTTAGAAGAAACTTAGATATTACCTTGAGAGTTACATATGTTGAACTTGTATTATTTGTAGCAAAAGTTTTGTGTGCTCAAAGCAAGATATGATTAATGTAATGTTATTTGAAGGGGATTATTAAGAAGGGGTTATATAGGTAAAGAACTCTTACATATTTACAATTCCTGTATAAGTAATTTATACAAAACTGAAATCAAAGTCGAACAATGCGGAATTTAAATAGACATTTCATTTCATTACGTCTATGTTCAGTCTCGTAAAAAAATCCAGACATATCATCGCAACCCTATCTCCAGTAGCTCATCAAGGTGATGAAACGTAGATGGGGAAAGTGATTGATGAGGCATTCCGCGTCGTCAGCGAGCACAACGGCGCGACTGCGACATGTCGCGCATAACTATTATTTACTTTGTTCTCTGACCACATTTGCATACAGCGCAGTAGCAGCTCGATAGCACCATATGTATTTACCGTTTTAAATATATGATATAATGTACTATTATTAATGTACTTACAGTGACGAAAAACTAATTATAATAAAAGCCTAATCTAAACAATCTAAAGGGAGTCTGTGTCCATGCGGCATAGGTCCAATAACACTAGCTACATTCCCGCGTTGAATAGCAATTCTCTGCGCGATATATGAACGAGCCCTCTTGTTACTTGTATCATAAGTTTTTTTGACTTCATTTGAATTTTGCGCGCTCCAAAAATTGTCTTCTATGATGTTGTTTTGTTAAGTCAAATGCATCGTTGCTTATATGTGGGAACGGGAATCCATATCAACCAAATATAAACTATATGACTTAATATCATGTTTGAATTCTGTACTTGTGCAAACTACAACCGCCTGAGAGTTGCTCACCTGGCAGCCGCCGTCTGACCAGCCCCTAGTTGTGATGTAGTATACTACACTACAGTAGCTTCACAACTACTATATTATTCAAGTATAAATCGGATTAAATCGGTGGAATGTCTGCACATGAATTCATAATTGAATACTATTAAATTTAAATTAATTAAAATAATTTTAAAAGTGGTAGAGCCGTTAGAGCTCGCCCGGGGCAGCACCACCGCCACCCTCATAACCCGCCTTAAAGCGACATGTTCTTCATGTATTGTTTCTGTTGGGGAGGTGTGGTTGCCGGATACACATTATTGGAGGCGACCATCTTAGTCCTCAAGAGTAGGATGCGTTCCATCCTTAAATAGAACTTCTGTTATATTTGAGATTAGACGTGGTTGTCCATGGGCTGCATGAACAGTTAACATCTGGTGACCTGCATGCCCGTTTCTTACTCTTTCACAATAGAAAAAAAATCTGTGCTGTCTAGTGTCTTCGTGATATTAGAAATTAGTGTCAGTATGGTTTGGTCGGGGAGATGTTTGCATGGGTCGACTGGATTTGCCAGTCGACCCATATTACCTCACAAATACTATTGTATTTGTACCCACTCAATATTATACTGAGAAAGTTTTTGTTATTAAGTTACCTAAAAACTTGTAGACACTCATTATTATTAATATTGCACTATATTTATGTGGGTAGGGCCGTCCATGGAAATCCGTATAATGTTGCAATTAAGCTAAATGTGCATTCAAGCTGTAGATACGATCGTATGGATTACATTTGTCGCAATAGTTGTTTGCTTGTCGCATAATATTATTTATTTACTTTTGATATTTTATATCGTATTCTAGGTTGCAACCCACAGTGAATGGTTACTCACTGCAGTTTAGAACATGATACTATAAATATATTTTATCATAACTTCAAGTTAAGATATGCAAATGTTTTGTAGTTAACAGCGTTGTTATTGTGTTAATATACATATTTGGATTCGTTGTCAGAGTTTCGTTGTCTATAAAAAGAAACCATAAAAATTGGCCGTGTTTATCTATCAGTTAATTTACTTTTAAACTACATACACGAATTTTGTGAAGCTTGATGTAGATGTAATGTATTTAAATCATAAAATATGCGTTAATTAGGGATTGATATTCCATGTCATGATTGTGTAATCTATACAAATAATAAAATTGTAACTGATTGCTGTCTGTGCATGAATGATATATAAGAAAAAACTACTATAAGGGGCCTTTCTTAAACCAATAGAACCCAAAACAATAGTTTTTAGAATCTTTGCGCGTTTTGGGTATTAATGTCAAAAACGGTCTAACTTATCACTTTTCATGTCAGTATCGTTTAATTTAAATCGGTGTATAAATATAACTTATATGAATTTAAGAGTTTGAACCTAGGTGTGAGTTGTTATTCACACGGTTAGTTGTGTGGTTTGGACGCATGTTAGCAATTCTAGGACACTTTAACATTGATACCCGACGGCTATACGTCGAATAACGTACAGAGACATATTGTTAATTCAGTAGTGATTCACTTCAATCACTCTCTACTTTTTTTATGAATTAATGAAAAAAAGAAAAACCTAAGAAATACTCGAAAATTTTAAGATCACGTTTAGAAGTTGTAGACACTTAGACAACAACTAGTTTAATTATAAAATATATAATGCATGCATAAGTGCAACATGTATGGCCCGTATGCGGCAGGAACAGTTCGAGCTGAGCGTGGAGCACAAGCTGGGCGTGGGCTGCGTGGGCGGCGGCGCGGTGGCGTGCCGCGTGGCGCTCGACCGCGGCGCGTACGTGCCCGGCCAGAGCATCGCGCTCTCCGCGCACCTCGCAAACCACTCGCGCACCGCCATCCGCTCCACGCGCGCTGCACTCACCGAGGTGCGCTCTACAATTCTACATACTTTGCACCGTACAATCGCGTAAAACGTGCGGTTTACGGCTACATTTACATCCGAGGCAACGATTTTAGTCTTCGGCAGAAAGAACGCGTATATGCGCGACGTCAGACAAGACTTTAGTGTTACATTATCCTTAGCTCTGCTTCACCATACAATTTGAATTAGAACACTCCACTTATCTCGCTTCTAAGTGTAGCCGAGAATGGCACCTTTCCAACCGAAACATAAGTTACTTCGGGACAAATGATATACGAAGATTGTACTTTCGCAATCGAACTGTAATTTTACTAGTTGTCAGCGTTTAATACTAATACAGTCAGAGTGTTTGTGGAGTATTGGTGTGAATGTTGGTCAGACGATCCAGTACATGGCGCACGGCAAGGTGGCGGCGCGTGAGGTGCGCGAGCTGGCGCGGCGCGCGCACGGCAAGACGCGCGCGGGCGGCGAGGACCGCTGGCGCGCCGAGCTGCTGTACGTGCCGCCGCTGCCGCCCACCAACCTGCGCGGCTGCCACCTTATCTCCGTGCGCTACGATGTCGTCGTCAGTATACTCAACATATTTTAATTACCCTCAAACAACGTAAAGACTAATAATGGTATTTAAACAAATCGGTTGTTTGTGGTAATCCTAAAGATTAATAAAAAACTTTGCAAAATAATAGAAAATTCAATGGGTTATTAACTCTTTAATATTGCAATAAAATCAAATTATTTAGAGGAGACATAAAATAAACTTCTTGTCGAAATTGATAGTCTATATGCACCAAGAGAAATAGGTTTTTTAGCATCCATGTAGCATCTACGAATAATCAGGCGCTGTGTCCGCCCGCACTTTGTAACGCCGACGTAAACTCACAAGTATTAATAAGAATGAAACACAATTCCAGTTCATAATCGAGCCGAAGAGTCTGGAGAAGGAGGTGAAGCTGCAGCTGCCGATCCTGCTGGGCACGTACCCGTTCCGCGACGGCGAGCGCGGCGAGGAGGGCGACGCGCACCCCCCCACGCACTACCCCAGCACGCTGCCCATCTTCCGCCCCTGGCTGCACGAAAAGCCCACGCACTGACCGCACCGCACCCTGTCCAGACTTAATCTACACTAGGAATGACAAATAGCAAGCAACAAAAAAGTGCAGTCCATGTAAGGTCAGTAGACACTGCCACCGGCGTTCGTCTCTAACACTTTGAATGCGGTGCACATATTAGATCGGGTAGTGATGACGGATGGCAGCATTAAGCTGAAGCTTATTTCTCTAGACCGAAGATGCGCCGATAATTTACTGAAATATTGTAAATTTTAGCATGTGTGTATCATCTACGAATACCCAGATGTAATGTCCGCCCCTAGTCTTGGAACGCCGACGTAAACACAGCACTTTTGTTCAAATTTGTCCGTAAAACACAGGTGTGTACTATCCGCAAGCATGTTGCGCCGCGCATTACACGCCAGTATTTAAAGCCGCAGGGAAAGAGTTAAGGATTTTTTTTTTAATTATTTGTGGTGTAATTGAGCGAAACCAGGAGATTAGCTTGTTCTATTTTACTACTGTTAACATTTCGGCAATAATTTCATTTCCTCTATTCACCACAATTCCGCACAAAGAACTGCATAATATTATAAAAAAACTGAGAGAAAGTTTGCATTTTAGTCAGATTTAATATGACATTTTACTTTTTAAAAATGTCTTTAATACGGTTTACTATTCATATTATACATAAGGGTGTTTACGACATTCCGTTACATTATAATGAGGAAAAAACATATCAACGATCTGATATTTACGATTTTATTTTTGTAACATTTTACTAATGTAAATATACAAGTGCCATTAAATGTTGTAATTTAGAACTAAAACTAAATTTTAATTATTAGACGAAAAATTTAACAAAGCATTTCAGTAATCATTTAAGTGAGCTTTTTTCTTTGTACCTAAATTGTGGCAATGTATATAACTAACCTGTGATATATTATTCCGTCCATTTTTTGGATTAACACTCCCTCATCGCCTCAGGCTGACTGAAAGGAACCATTTGAGTATGGACATTAAAATTTACTGTTATTTGTAATTTATGTCTAAATCCATAAAAGTTCTTGATTCGAAGACATTAACCGTTAAAGGAAATTTATATACATACATATTTGTTTATATGTGAAGTATCATCAATAAAGATTGGTCCATATAATTATGACGGTGCCCTAATCAAGCACTGAGGTGATTAGAGAGTGATTTTTATACTTTACAGTAGTCATACTACAATGTATTAATACTTTTAATGATGTATTTTATTGGAATTTAAGATAAATAAATTAATTAATTAAAATCCAGCGTTTATTTTAGAGATTTATTATATTCACAATTTGTTGCACTAAACATGTAACTTATAAAGTCCATTGTGTTTGATGAAAGTTCATTTGACCGATAAAAGTACAGATCCCGCTAGAACCCTATCAGTAAAATCTCATGAAATCCACATACCTAGTTAGTAGTAAGGAATCCCTTAGTAATACCAAATAGTTAACTTTGTAAACAATCAAAATTCCTCCATCAATACAAATAAATAAGTTGGGAATAACCATGTGTGATTTAAAAACTATTGCTATTTTTGAAGTCTGTATTTGTATAAATAGCTCTATACTAAAATAAAATAAATACTGGTTAATTTTGTCTATAAGAATTACTCCTACACTACAGGGTACATATTTTATTGATTATAGACTTGTTTTTCTAAAGCTATTTTAAATCAATTGAACTGCAATATGTAAGAGACAAAATTTTGCTCACAACGGTAACAATAATATTTAAATGTACTCTTTATTTATACAGTGTACCTTTCATTTTAAATGAAAATTAAATTACGATTACAAACTGTACAAACCGTTATTCATTTTCGACAGATTAGAATTTCACGACATTCAGCTGCTAAATTGTGGACAACTATATACAGTATGGACTTGGTGAACGCAACGAGAAGTGGCAATGTAGATTAGTGTTTATTGGATTGTTTGAATAACATCCGTCTTAAGTATGTTATTTAAACAATCCAAAGCGCCTTACGACCAAACTTAACGACAGTTTTCTGTTGAGAACACAGAAGTAAAGTCGCACGAATAATTAATTTGGTCATGTCAATTGATTTATAATTTATTAACATCAATATATAGTATGTGTAGGTCTCGTAATTATGTTTTTCAATATTAAATTATCAAACATGAAGTGTTCTATGACGTGTGTAATAAAAATATGTTTATGATGAAAATTTTATTTACAATAGTCGATGAATGGTACAACCATTATCATTAACAGGATAATTCATTATACGCGTTTTTTACACATGCACATTTTTGATGAACTGAAGCTTCCGGCATCGTGGTCTCAGGTACTCTAAGGCCACAGTCATCGTAGGACTGAAGCAAACGAGTAGACATCACATTCACACGTTCAATTAACTAGGTAACCTCAAATACGGTCCCAGAAACAGTATCGCTTCTACTCGTCATCTGTCATTACGTTACGTCGCAAAATTTGGCGGTATGCTGTCGCCCTGGCAGTCTAAAATAGCATCACTCTGTCATGTTGTACGAGAAGACCACGATAGCAAATCCAAGAGATGGGCCAGCGGCGTCATGGAGGCGCGAGGGGGCGGCTACGCCATCTTGTTGGCGAGCGCGAGGTGCAGCGCGGCCAGCTGCGCCGTCCACTTGTCGAGCGCGGCGTAGCGCGCGGCGCCGCGCGCGCCCCGCCCCAGCTCCAGCACCGCGTTCACCTGGTCGATGCGCCCGCTGATTGTACTGCAACCACACACACCTTTTAGTCTTTATAGCATGTGAACAAACAATATTATAAAATCACGATCTTTTGCTGCGGACTATTTCTTTAAAATAGTCTATCAGATTGTAAAAGGGCTTCACCGGCTGTGGGGATTTGTAGACGAGCCAGAGTGAAGCCAAGGACAGAGACAGATGGAGTGGTACCCCTTAGTAAAATATCAGATTTAAGTTTGTCCCCCTTACCATATCTTTTATACCAAGACACAGTTAAGATTGATATTTGTCTGCTTCTTAACTTTGAATTTGTACCTTTAAATTAAAAATGTTTCTACAGCCTTTAATATAAAAAAATAGTAGGTAATGAAACCCATTGTTAATAAACATATCTTAATATTAATTAATAGTAGGTAAAACTTATGCATTCACCCTATGTTAAAGGACAACTATAGCCAATGTGGCCAAAGAGAAAAAAAAAAGAAATAACTTACTTGTCTAAGATACATGTGACCAATAAATTCTCGACTTCCTTCTCATCTATGTTCAACTCTTTAGATATAAACGGTATGTGAATCCTTGTGTAGGGACCGATGAGCTTGATCAACACTTGTGTCCTTATGTTTCGAAGAAGATCTTCAATGTGTTCCCGAATGAATGGATCATCCATTATGTTGTTTCTGTTGTGCTTTAAGATGGATTCGAAGTCGTTGATGTCATTGTTTTGATATGCCATAACGAGGTTTGTCATAGCCAAAATCTCAGGATCATTTTTATAAGGTTTAGCTTCCTGAGAATCGAAGGGATTGATACCAGACTTCATGAGCCTGTAAATAAACAATTAGTATTATATACTTAATATATTATTATTATATCAATTTGTAAAAAAAAATAAAAAATAAAATCTATTATAAATAAAGAGATTAATTATATAAGTATTAGTGCAATAAAAATAAAGCTCAAATAAATATACTACTTTCATATTGTTTTGACGGCCAAAGCCTACCAAATCAGTCCAGTCTACATGTACAATATCAGTAAAACAAAAAATTGTGGCATGCATTTACAAATGTTCAATATGTGTAACATACTTTCAAGACAACCAAAAGTGGAAGTGTGTGGCATGGAATGGAAGTTTCTAGTTACCGCTCTAATGTAGTAACACAATAGCGTGTGTAACAAGGGCTTACATGTTGGCCAGCACGAGGTACTTGAGGCAGGTGGTGCGGCGCGGGCTGCCCGACTCGTCGTAGTTCTTGAACGCCTCGAAGAAATCCGTGTGCGCCTTCTCGAACTCGCCCTCGCGCAAGTGCATCTTGCCACCGCACTCTGGAAGATGCAACACAATATTTTGGGTATTCATATAACGAGACTTGTTGTTGTCTTTTTTTATGTAAGAAGAGTAGCAAACGAGCATGCAATCCACCTGATGTTAAGTGGTCGCAGCCCGTAGACATTCACAAACAACCACAAAAACGACTGAAATCCTATCTGAGCTTAAACGTAGATACATTGCTACTCCTGTAGACTAAGATGGTCGCCTCCATGATGTCCTCCATCTACTTGTAACTGATCACCACCAACCAGGAACTACTATATACTACTATACCCACAACCACAAGACAAGAATAGCTTCACACTAGATGTAATTGTAGTGAGAGCAAGTACTCAACATGCAAATTGCCTTACTAAAATTTACAACAATTTTAATCTCAAGAAAGTAAATAAAGTAGATATAAACTAAATGATTAAAAGTGATTAAACACTTTCAAATAATATTACCTCTAATGACGCCCATGATAAGAGGGTGTGGAATGGCAGACTTGATGTGCAATGATTGCTCGTACAGTGCCTTCAGCTTCTTGTTGTTTTTCTGTGCGGTGTACATCTGTATCTCCAGCGCATAGATCTCCAGTAGCTGAGTCCCCTTCTTTAGATCGTCCTCACCTTCGTCCGTCTGTACATAATTTTAATCAAATCACTTTTTTATTGACAGGCATCATTTTAATACATCTCTTATAATAAACTTAATTATAGTGTTATAGTTCTTCATATTTCCTTTATTTATATGAGGGGTCATTATAAGTCTCCTTGTTTATACAGTTTCCTTTATTATTATTATCGGTATATCATTGAATATTAATTAAAGCTTACAATTTTTTATACCAAATTATAATGCATATGAATATTTACTGTTGATCCTAAAACAAACTTTATATATTAATTCAAATATTTATAAAACAGAATAAACCTGGCAGCTCTGATGTAGTTGCTTCAATATCTTGGCCAACTTGTTGTAGTCTCCCCGATCATAGTACAGTTTGCCCAACTTTGTGTTTGTCTTAAACCACAGCCTATCATTCTTTGCATCCTTTAGAGCTTCCAATGTTGTTTCATAAAAGTCTTGTAATAGTTCCATCTGAAAATGTGTCAAAAATATTTTAAGAAAAACACAATTCAAATATGTATAAAATTGTAATAATTGTATAGAAAAAATCATTGTTACTCATTTTATGATATTGTTTTACTAATATTTCCAATTAAAAAGTAAACAATAAGTTATATTTTCCCTACTAATAAAGGCATTAATGAAAACTTGTAAAGACAAGGATTTCCTAGTAAACCAGAACCTCTTTCACATCTATATTTGTACCCAAATTTAGGTAATACATATAGGAAATACACATAGTTATTTAGTACTATTGCAGTGTCATTTAATCTTTTATAAAATACTCACTATGGCACACATCAGAAAACATTGTGTTGTATTGTAAAATAGACACATAATTATAACAACATTATAACACACACCTGGCTAGATTGCTGAGCCTGAGAAAGCATGAAGAATTCACATCCTAAGTTAAATAATATGTAGCACTTTCTGAATTTTATAGACTAATATGGATATGCTAAGATATATCACAAATTAAATATTTATTATTTACATGACTTATTATGCCATATATAAATAATGTAGCAGGAAGAAACATGAGCTATGACATCTACATAAGTATTCCCTTTAATAAGCTGGAAGAGTAAGTAGGAAGAAGAAAACGGACTTCTAATTGTGCTCATATAACTAATTAATGACACAGGCTTAAGTACACTAAATACAAACAACAAATACATAATATGTTTTTTTTTGTTATATGTGGGTCTCTGATATTACCTATTTCTTAAACAAAGAAAGAAAGTATTTAGTTACACAATTGTCTTACAGTTTAGAGGAAATAAACTTACATTTCTTGATGTGGAGATGTAGTCTAGTATAGAGTTGATGGACTTCTCCGAGTGGTTCCTAGTGACTGCGCTCTTTATATACGTCAGCAACTGTTTATATCGTGACATCATCTCCTCAAAATTGCCCTTGTAAAGGAAACCATACATTACTTAAAAAATCAATGTTTAATTCAATTTTTTATACGAGATTATATTGTACATAAATCATAAAGAGTTTAGTAAACAAAAAATAAAAAGAATACATTGACTTTTAATTAACAAGAAGCTAATTTTTATTTCTTTATATTTTAAGAAAATTAAAAAAAATAAAGCTTCTACTAATATGAAAATGCTTTGCACAGTATTTTATTGCAAAATTATATTTTTGTATTTATGCTAAATTTTTGTGTATATATAAGAAATGCATATCGTACATCAACAATTAATAAGTATCCTGTTATAAAGACAATAAAAACACCCATTTGAATTTTATCTAATGGATTTTTTATGCTTTTAAGTGTACCTTAAGGCAGATCCACAATAAGTAAGTAATAAAAGTACCAGTTTGAAATTGATCTTAATCATTTGTTTGAGTGCTTTGAAGCCCCACTCGCCCTTGTCTCCACACTCCAGCTCCAACACCTTCTGGAAGCTGAGGAGTGCTCCATTGGGCTCATCCTCCTTCAGGGCCTTGCTATTATAGTACTGGTTCTCTAAATCCACATCTGGCTCTGAATTGCTGTCTTCTGAATATTCCTACAATGATATATCTATACATATAATAAAACTATAATTGATAGCTGTCTGTACATGACAAATATATTTAAAAATTCATAATGAGGTGCCTTTATACATGCAAGGGAAACTAAAATAATGTTTTTTTCATTTGGTCTGTTTGTGTATGTTTGTGCATGTTACTCTCAAAAATTGCTTATTGAATTTGAATGCAGTTTTCAGGATAATACAATGGACTTCATTTAACATTTAGTGTGTTTTTCACTTAAATTGGTTCACAAGTAAAGAAGTTACATCAATTTATGTTACATGTGAATGAAGTAATGGAAAACTTTTTAATAAGTACTAGAACCAAAGATGGATTATGGGAGTGGTGCTGGTACCTACCAACACCACTCTACCACTCCACCATAATCCATCATGAACATATTTTTGGGTTTCTGTTGATGACGCCTGCTTGCTTGATACTTTTATATGGGAGGCAACACCATTGTCTTCAGATGTAGCAATGCATCTAAGTAAGACCTGCACTTGGACTTCAGTTCTGTTTGAAGCAGGATGTGGAAGTACATGGATTGCATCAACTACAAAAAGTCAGGTGGCTTGCGCACTCGTTCGGTGTTCTTTTCTCGAGTACTTTTTTTAAAACCTTCGTGCGTTATACATTTTTACGAAATAAACTAAATATATTAATGTACGGAATAATAAATAGTTTGTATACTTACTATATATTCGTTTTAACTTGCAATAATCACCAATATTATAAAATTAACAAAAGGTTTCGATGTTATCTGCATCGGTATTTAATTGATTAGAAATTTATAGGTTATACTTTTTAAATAACAGACAGATAAGCACTATATTTCTTTTAAATCTCAGGTTGTAACAAACAATATCACAAATAAACTTATCGCAATATTATAAAAACAAGAAAGTAATGTAAGAAAACAATTTTGAAAACAATACAATTTGATGCAATTTTTGAATGTTTCAAAAAAAGCTTACCAAGCCGTAATCTTCCTCCTCTTCACACATATAATCGTCATCATTATCTGACATTGTTGGTATTTAACTTATATTTATCCTAAACTAAGAAATTTACACTGAAAATCTCTTGTTTTCCGTCACTATCGATAAAAACGTATTCTCATTTCACTAAACATTAAGTGAGACGTTGCCGTTCTGTAATTTTTGACAGAATATGAAAGTGTTGCCAAATACCAATATTGAAATGAAGAATATTTAATTTATCTTCTACATCGATTGCCAACTAATGCTTAGTCCCTGTAGCGCGGGACCAGAATAGCGCTACGGTATCTCCTGCCTGTCGTAAGACGCGACTAAATGGAGGACAGTTGCCGAGATTTGGTATCTGGCCCTTTCGTTGGAAAGGTTTCAAGTGCTTCGAACCAGTCGCTGCCTCCAATGAGAAGAAGAGTGAAGTGAAGGCCGCAGTGTCAGACCAGTCACCGCCCCCGCTTATAAGGGGAGGAAAGATGAAGGTCAATCATCATCATCGATCCGCTAATCTTGCGGATGTTCCTCCTTAACGCTGCCCCGCAACCACAGTACGGATGCCTGACCCGCGATGCGAAGCGAGTGTGGGGTCCCAGCGGGACCGCACGCTAACCTGTCGCTTGGACCCGCGGGCTGTACCACTCGCCAACGTCGGGCAAAACCAGCTGGCGGACGACGGACACAGCGGGAGTTGAGCATGCCGG
>DWON01004125.1:0-16769 GCA_018251015.1 Phocides pigmalion okeechobee | reverse complement strand
GTAAAGCATTACTTGTATTTCGGTTGTAGAGATGCGATTGCCGGGTACACTTACAAGCGAGGTGACCATCTTAGTCCTCAGGAGTAGCAACGCATCTATATTCGAGCTCAGATAAGCTTTCGTTCGTGTTTGCGATTGTACATGGCTGTCTATGGGCTGCAACTACTTATCATCAGGTGGTTTGCATGGTCGTTTGCTACTCTTCTCACATAAAAAAATTGTATACCATGCAGTAATACATTGGACTGGTTCGATGTTTTTTTTCCGTTGACAAAGATTTTTCTATTTCATCGATATAATTAATAAATCATCGATTAAAAGAAATAACCTCGACAGCCTAAAGAAGCTAGTAGAATAATGTTGGAGATACGATTAACTCCCACTATAACGTTTGCTATATGGATCTCACTGAGGAACAGCTAAATAAACTTGAGCGACTCCAAAATTTGTGCATACGATTTATATTTGGGCTTCGTAAATATGATCATGTATCCGAATATCGTGCTAAGCTCAAGTGGCTCCCTATTCGACTTCGCCGGAATACTCACATTCTCACCACTCTTTACTGTGTACTCCAAGTCGCTCAGCGTGCTATGGAGAGAGCTATGCTCGGTATTTCGCTACGAGATAAGATTCGTCTACGGATCTTGTCGTTAACAAGATCCGTAGACGAACAAAAGTCACCGACATAGCTCTCAAAATCTGAAGTGAAGTGGCAATGGGCTGGCCACATCGCTCGAAGAAAAGACAATCGATGGGGTAGAAAGGTCCTGGACTGGCAAACACGTCAAGACAAACAGAGCACAGGGCGTCACCCGACCAGGTGGACCGACGACCTAATAAAGGTCGCCGGAAACCGCTGGATGCAGAGAGCAAAGAACCGGTCAGAGTGGCGGCACCTGGGAGAGGCCTATATCCAGCAGTGGATACATAAAGGCTGATGGATGGCTGAGATCGGTTCATGGTTATTTCTGCTTTGCAAGGTGATAGAACGACTTTTCCACCGGAGAGGTACCACCGCTGCCCTTTATAACCGTGCTACAGCAGTTTTTGTATTTTGACTAAAACGGTGCGGTTGCTGGCTATACCTACAAGCGCAGGGATCATCTCAATCCTCAGGGGGACTTTAATCTTCTTCAAAGTTGATCATCATTCAAACCATTTAATATCATATGGACTGCACGCTCGTTTGCTCATTCCTTCATAAGAGACCTGAATCCTGACTTCTCCGATAAACTAAGATACAGAGCTTCAGGACAAAGCCTTATAGTAAAATACGGAGTCTTGGCTCCATAGACAACACAAAAATAACACGAAACTCATTATTTGTATGATTACTTTTAAGGTTTACCTCAGGGAATATACAGCTTTTTTCCTAGCTTATAACCGATATTGTATTTTTTTGGCGATCGTGCATAACTTGCTGCTGTCATGCTGCTGCATGACATGACATGACATGACTGCTATGTTGCACGGTCGGCCCTACGTTGAATATTATCATTACAACAGAACTACGTGGTTAATTGAGATTTCAAGAAGTAGGTATATATTCGAATAGTTATATCACCTTATAGCTCTGCTAAAAGTCTAATAATAGAAACTTATTGTCTGACAGGCGACGCTTTCATATGCACCTAAATATTTTTTTTTTATATACTTTAATTAAGTGGTTAAAATTCCAGCCTAGCTTAAGCTAAGACTTGGGTTTCTTATATGTATAAGTCCGTAGTTCGTATCTCTGACAGACACGGATGATGTTACTAAGTTATGTGCGTATAGAAATTAATAACGACTTGTTTATAAAGGAAAACATGACGAAGAAAATATTAAGTTTTCAAAGGTGTGTAAAGTTCATTCAACCGTACTCGTTTGGTGGATTATGGTCTAAGTTAAGACAGTAATGGGTTGATGATATTTCGGAGGTTAATGCAATGTTATCGTCATTTGTTTCTATCGTGTAGTTAATACTTTGACTGTTACGCGCATATATTAATCGAGTCAGGATTGCGAGAGGCGACACTAAACTGGAACTTTTTCTGTAGACTGAAGATCCACCGACAATTCACACAAGTAACAATAATTTTTAACATCCGTATCGTATCGCAGTTTTGTATCGCCGACGTAAAAACACCATTTGTGTTTGCCCGTTATCCATACAGATTTGTACGTACATAACAGGTGTGTACAATCCACAAGCGTTGTACGCCGCACTTAAAGTGTTAAGGGTATATTAGGATTAATTTGTTTGATTTTGGATGAGACATTCATCCTCACCAACACACCTTGACACATTTTGTAATAATTATTTTAGGGACATTATGGCATCCCTTTAAATACATAATAATAATTTAATAGATCTTCCTGTTGTACGGATTCAGTCCATTCCCTCCTGCGAAAATTAGGTATGTATTTAAAAATTGATTTTGGTATATTTGGTGAGTTCGTATAAACATTAAAATCTTAAGGTTACACAAATTAGTAAAGACATTTAAGCGTACTAATGGCTTTGATTATGAGATTTTTGTTAAGTCAAAAATATTATAATATTATATTTTTTACTTTTTTTTTTACTCTCGTAGAACGTGCTAATCTGCACGAAAAGATAGAACTAAGTACTTAATTTGTCAGTGATGTAATAAGCGGTCTGTCGGGCGGTCGATAAATACGAATACGTATTTCGACAATATCTTAATTAAAATTTCGGACCGCTCCGCCAATTACCTAATTTGTAACGTGTAGGTTATAAGCTTAAAATAATTTTAATACTGTTTATCCTCTTCGTGATTCACCATCCATCAATAATACGGTGTAATGGATATCGGGGGTAAGTATTTAAAATTTTATAATTTTATAAGCTTTTTAATAAAATAAATGTGCTCAATCTACGAGTTTAGTAGGATTAAAAACTTTCTAAATATATTAATCTCTTTGAGGTTTGTCCCTAATACTGACCTTTATTATTCGCAGTATCGAGGTTTTTTTATATAATACAGATATTGTAAACGACATTTACCAACTAAAAACTTTTGCATTTTTTACAGAATTTTATTTTTTAAACGAGCAGCCTAAATATACGTAGTATTTGTAGTATATCCATCATTTCATATAACGTTCTCCACGACCTGTAAGGATCTTTGCAATATTAGAGCATCAGTTCCGCTTCAACGAATAAGCACAGAAAAAAACATATGAAAATTAGAAACTGGTTATTGATTACTCAAAGAGTTCGTGCAAATAAACGTATACCTAACATTTAAAAGTCACTCTAAAATCAAAGAAGCCTTATTTTTTATATTTGTAAGAATAATATAGATAGCTTATTATAGAGCAATTTTAAGACACGCGAAAATAAGTAGTTGGACCACGTCAAATACAAGTATTTAGAATATGTTACATGTTAGCTAATATAGGGAACACTATCTTCCGATCAAGTTTTATTCACACTCGTTGTAGCAATAGGGAGATAAGAAGTAATAAACACCCAAACATCGAATTTGACATTTATAATCATATTAAAACATTACAAAGTTTGTATAACGCTCGTATAAGGGAACGCATTTAACTGTGCTATAGGTATAATATACATCTATATGTATACATACAATAAAAACTAAATCTAATCTTTATTAACCTAGTAGACGCTAAAACAAACTTTATCAGAATTTATGTCTGTGTGTTTGTGCGTACTAATGTCGCAAAACGGGTGTACAACTGCTAAGTGTTTTGCTTAGTAGCTTTGTCGTGTGTTAGCAATCTAGGACACTTAGCATTGATTTCCGACAGCTTTTCGACGAATATCGCGTGCAGCAGCATGAAGCATTACTGTAAATTAAATAGTATTTCACTTCGATCGCCTTCTGATTTTTCTGTTCTTCTGTTTTATAATGAATCAAAGATAGACAATTACATGAGAACTTCTTATTGTTAGAAAATCTGGAAAAAATTAAAAATAGAAACCTCTTAAAATTAGTTGCAAGGAGCAGATAGTTAATAATGTAAAAAGAGGGGATGTAATTATACCATTAATTTGTTAAAAATTATACACGTAGTTTTATGAAAATGGTTTTAAAATTTTAAATGCAAGAGCATTTTTCTATATATGTTTAAAAACTATACTACGCTGGGATTATAAACTGTTTTGCAAGCTTTAAATAAACATGGAGCTTGTGGAAATAATTTTATATATCTAATGTGTGCCGGAACTTTAAGTAACTTGTGTTGATGAGGCTCATGTTGGGGACAAGCGTGCCTTCAACATGGACTTAATAATATTCATATATAAAAGTTGTCGGTACCACACCATTTATCATCCATATATTACTATTGCTATGATCTACTATCTGTTTTATATATTGTCTACGATTTAACATTTATTACTCTAAGAATGATTAAACATTGATTATGACGAAATGCGATAATATTAATTAATCTATTGAAGTTTTTTTTTTGTTTTTTATTGTGATAGAGTAAGAAACTGATGTTATGTGGTCACTGCAGCCCATGGACAACCACGTCCAATCTCAAACAGAACCGAAGTTCTATTTAAGGATGAACGCGGATGCGTTCCTACTCTTGAGGACTAAGATGGTCGCCTCCAATAGTGTGTATCCGGCAACAAGTTATACAATTTATCTCACTTTGTTGCAAGTTATGTTATACGTCGATATAAATACTCTCGAATTTACTTCCACGTAGGTATATAAAAATACAATTACTTACAAATATTTTTATATTTTTTAATTCAGAGAGTTTAAAATACATAATATGTGAGTGAGTGAGTAAAATACATAATAAAAATATGTGAGTGGTGCCTAACCTAGCCACAATATAAAACTATATTTAAATTACCACAATTATACCGAAATTTATTATAGCTGAAAAATAACTAGCATGTCAGAATTAGGTAGTCCTTGTTCATTAAAATATTTTCGCGTAAAAACAGACTGTTTTTTGATATATATTTATATATATATCTATATTTTGATATCGATTTTCTTGCAATACATTTTAATTTTTGTTTGGACATAGACGGAATGATTTATGTAGACTCATCTCATTCGGTCAAAATACCATTACATTCCTTGTACAATAACAGCTACGTGGTCATTTAAAGTCGTATCAGCATGAATAGCATTTTTCAAGGATAAAGGTATCTAATGATAAGAATTTACCTGCATGGTAAATTGATACGTTCGTACCTAATTGACGTGTTTGTAACTACAGACTAAGTATCAGCATGACGGCCACGTGATGACTCTAATGCATAATGGACAACTGACAGTCTATGAATATTAAAAGAGATTATTTTGGAAACTACTAAGTAATAAGTTGAAAATGCAGCAAACGAGTATAAGAATATTGTTAGAGTAGAGCATAACACATATAGAAATATAGCGGGCGCTTCGGGCATCAGAAGCCCCACTGCAAGGATTTAACCAAATATACATAAAGGTAGCGACTTATTCAATTAAACCATCACGGCAATCTAGTGTTACAATCATAATAACAATCACATTGCTCAATGACAATAGAAAGAGCCAGGAACAGAGAGCAGTCCGTGTACCGCGACGTATTCGAATTATCCGAATATAATGCGTCACGAGCTAGTACTACAGTCCCTTTTTATAATAAGTTCAGGTGAAACGACAGGTGATGTCGTCCGATTCGATGACAACATTTTTTAATCTACCTTATTTTTAGTGCAACTCCTCTAATTGTCTTGAGAGCGATAACACGAGCGTGAATCTGATTTGATTTTCTGATGTTAAATGGTCTCTACACCCTTGGACATCCACGTCTAACTGCAAACAGGGTTAAAGTCCTGCCTGACAGAGGAGCGTTGCTGCTCCTAAGAACTAAGATTGTCGCCTCGCTTACAAATGTAGTCGCCAAGCGCATCTCCCCAATGGAAACATAAGTACTGCTTCAGTTCGTTACTTGAATTCATTTCGTCGGGTACATTAAGTGTCCTATATCACACACGCAACTTAATCAACTGAATTTTGCTAGTTCGATAGCTAGTAGCTGGTACAATAAGTGGAGTACTTCGAACAAACAATACGCAAAGGTGATTTTTAGTAGTCAAGTTAAGTACTCTAGGTATATTAAGAGTACTAATTCCGACATAAAATCATAAAAGGTTATTTTGGGTAATCATTTTAAGTACACTAGACAGAAGCATTTATTCACACAAAAACTACAATACAACAATTATAATCAAAATGATCAAAGTAATTCCTTATAAAATAATAATAAGCACTAACTATTACTTATTTCGTGCACACAATTCACTCAGGATATTTAAAAACTCCAAGTGAATTTAAAGTGTAGTACGATATCTTAATATCAGCGGTGTAAAGTTTTATGTTCTGTTTTAAATGGTGTGATGGGGCAGATTTACTTTTCAGAGCATTCGTCTTAGTTTACAGGAGTAGCGTAACATAGTTGTAGTAACATGGGACAAAGAAGTAATTACACAAAATAATCCAGACTGTCAATATTTTTTCATGTTTTTGTAAGTATTATTATAATCAGTGATAGCTAACCACGCTCAATCAATCGTAAGATCATAATACAACACAAAAAAAATAGAGTTTTCATCCTTATAGTATTCTAATCTATTAAATTAGAATATGACATGATAATTAAATTATTATTACACATTAATGATAATATAATACTTACATAAAACATTGTAATTTAGATAGAGAAATTCCAATTTTTAGGCAAAGTCAAATAAAAACATGAAAATGTTGTTTTACGGCGGGTTATGAGGGTGGCGGTGGTGCCGCCCCGAGCTAGCTCTAACGGCTCTACCACCTCATTAAATTATTTATACGGTAATTAATATAGTGGTATTAAGTACAATGGTCAATGTCGCCAAGCGATCCTTCCAGCAGGTATTAAAACCCTACTCCCCGAGAGCCGATAATTTTGTAGGGCATGAGTAGCAGACGGGCGTAAACGTTCCCAGTTTCTTAAAAGGTTCGTTCGCTACGTCTGTTAAAAGGGTCAAAGACAAAATTCGTACGACAGGGTCGTTTTGAATGGTTGAATCATGGATGAAAATGCTGGCCATCAAGCAGCGATAGCCTCACACATGGCATGGCAGGCCCCTCTGATTTTTCCAGTTTATGTGTATATTACAAATTAATTGTTACTTCCCTTAATATTTAGTAAAACATTGTGATGAAACTGGTCGGAGAGTTTCCTACAAAGTTCTTAAAAGTTTGTGAAGTCAACGCGCACTTGATCTTCCCATTCTGAGAAGAAACCTGAACCTTTACGTCATCGTTTAAATATATAGTTGTTTCATTTTGCGAAAGAACGAATAAGTAATAACACTTAGATTTTATGTAGTAAAAACAAATAGGTATTCCGAAAATACATTTTCAAGGTAATAGTTTTTGCTTTGAGGCAGTCCTTTAAACAATTTGTCTGCCACGAGCATCGATATTCATAAAGAACTTTTTAAAAGCCTTGTCATTCTTCATGTATTCAAAGTTTTCTATGCTTGAATTAGATATATGCCACGCTACAATCAGCTTACAGGCTCCATCCTTTTCTGTACAATATTCTAGGGGTAAATTGCTGGCAGAAGACATTTTATGTGGATAATATGTATATTCAGACATTACTCTCACCCCACACTCCAAGGAGTTATCTGTAAGCCTTTTTATAAATCCTGTAAAGGAGAAATATTAGATACCTATTACAGGAGATAGAATATAGAAGATACATTAGATATATATTAGATTTGTATTATTATCACTATTTATCCATTGTCATTATATATGCATATATGTACATATGTTGTCTAATGTATACTACCATTTATCTTCTTCTTTATCCGACAGTGCGAAAGGACTAAACTAATTGGGTAAAACAAGATGGTGCCGGCTTATTTATATATTAATCATTACAAACAATCTTCATATTTAGAAGTATCAAGCCATCTTTGATCGACGTCCATTGAGATTTCAATTCAATATGGGTACAGAGGTCCATGGGTGGCGTGATAACTTACCATTAGGCGAAGTGAAAGCCTAACTAAGGGTATAAAACAAGGGTGTAAATAATAGTTGATATAAAATTCAAACAATGTACATACCGTCTCTACACGTTTCATTGACAATGAATTTGGGAACACTGAGATACTGTTGTAGAGTTTGGTTAAAGTTTGGCTTGAGACACAGATAGTCATCTTCAGTGTAGATTATTCCTCGCCGTCTTGGTATAACTTCGTATTTCACAACAGAATTGAAAACGCACGGGTCTTGGCGGGACCGTATCTGTACACATATTATTGTAAAGTATATATATATATATATATATAATATATAATATAATATAATTGTAACATTATTTATTTAAGTAACAAATGTATTTTTATTTGTAAACCTTTTTAAGTAATGAACTAGTAAATGAACGTGCAGTACACCTGATGCAATGAAGTCGCTGCCGGCTTTGGATATTTGTTTCTAAGTGAGGTCTAATATACATATGTTGCTACTCTTCAAAATCGAACGCCACCAAAAATCTAGATCACCTTTATTATTACAAGCAGAGAATTAGAGAGTACAATTAAGGAAATGACTCTTGCCCTACATAGATTTGGTAAGAGCTGTCCTGCGTACAGTATAATAACCAGAAATTGAATATATAATTAACCTCCTGTCCAATACATCTGGGGGCAGCAAAGAGTTCGTTGAATACATTTGCAGATCCTAGTCGATTGGGCGGATACTGGACCATTCCATTACAAAGAGTCCAAAACCCGTCGCGTATAATGTAAGTGCGCGGCAGTTTTCCGGTTGATACCACGGTTAACACCGTTACTCCTAACCTGAAAAAAAACAATTACTGTGCCGTATAAAGAAAGAAAAAAATAATTAAAATTTTGAAATACATATATATATCAGTCGTCCTACCGTTTTGTCATGCGCAGGATTTGCTGTAGAATTAATATAGGAACTCCATTTTCAATTGCGTTAATAATACATAACATTTTTTCACGACTATCCTTCGAGACACAGACACTTCTAAACACGAAAAAAAAATGTTCTCGAGAATTCTTGGTCTGAATTCCCTTTACTACGAATACCTTGAAAATGACTCGACAAATTAACTCCGATCTTATGCAAACGACGATCTTAAATCAACAACAGATCACACCACAAACACAGTAGACCAGAGCAAAATATTTACTTATATACTCAGACAAATGCTGATAGTACCTATGCTAAGTATTAATTACATCGTTACCTAAGTAAATAATAAGATCATTATTTTATGTTCCCTGCCACTGACTATAGTTTCCTTTAGCATTTTTTCGCGAGCTGCGATTGTATATATTTGAGTCTTTAGAGTTTCAGATAATGCTCTAGCATTTTTTAGAGTATTTTTCAACTTTTCGGTTAGACTGGTCGATGTTGCCTCAGCACTAATTGCTCCATAGAAATAATTGTTCGGTTTTTCATTTTGTTCACGATCGCCATAAATTGGTGTAACGTCGAATGTTCCGTCACCAAATGATTTGAATTCTACTCCATCGTAACCTTTTCCAGGCGTTTCCTTGCTAAATCAAAATTTTGTTGTTATTTCCTATTAATACGTAAGTTAGTAATAAGACGTGTTAAGCAAATTAGTTATATACCTGTAAGTATCTTGTATGGGTACTAGCCATTCAGATTCCTGCAAAAAACAGTAGAAATTGACTAAAAAAAAATTCTCAGTTACTTTATTTCTAATTAACTTTACAAATTCGTTACCCTTTTACTTTTAGGCATGGGCATGGGTCACTTCTCAAAATAAGAAATTTGATAGTTAAAAATAAACATGCTGGTCAAGTAAGAGTAGTAGACTTTACGTACGCCTTTGATAATGTAGACGCGTCGTTTTGATCAACCCTGTTTGAGGTTAGATATTGATGTTCATGGGATCCAGCGGCATACATAAAGTAGCCTGTATGCCTGTATGCTTGTATGTATTTCTTTTAGTAATATATATAAATACATATGTGTGGTGCTCTTACCCAGTTACCGCAAACAAGTCGAATTATTGTAAGTAGTACAAATATTTCCATATCTGACTGAGATTGAGATCGACTTTGAGATTATGGCGAAGATTTTACGTCTTGCCTTCGTAACAGTTGTGTTGTGACTGATGAATGCAACAATAAGCTTTGTTTCAAATTTATTTTTAGACTTACTTGTCGATAAGATTTCGATACTTTCCCATACCTATACTTTAAACTCTTTTTAACCAAAGTAAGCAAAGCCTTGTATGTTTTCCATTTGTTTGTATCACGGATTCTTTTGAATAGGTTGACCGTTTTGATAGCTTTAAGCTATTTAATGGAAATCTAAAGGATTACATGCTTATATACTTACAAAATCCCACTTAACTGTTGAACTGAATATGTACTGGTGAACTCCGATGACGAATCTATAGTATGCCAAATAAAATCCAATACATCAACTTTTTTTCTCCCTTCGCCTTTGTTGACTCTTCGATTGCTTAGGCAGTGTGTGTAACGTAGAAGTGTAGTTTTTATGCATGTTTACAAACATAGTAAAATATATAAATTCCGCGAGAATATAAATTAGAACCATATGTAGCATTCAGGCTCTATAAATCGAATACACAGGTATAAGTCTAGGACTATACTTGATCGCTGACTGACCTGATCACGAGAACTGAAAACAATAATCATAACTCCAGGTGAATTGATTGATTAATTCGTTAACAAGTATTCGAATATAACAATAAATAAATTTCAGTGACCGAATTTGTGGACGGGCTGTTAAGTGAAAAGGCTCACATACAACCTTCTGACGATGTACAGCTTGAAGACTTGGAGTTGAAAATGCGACTGCCCGACTGGTTTGATGAAAAAAAGTATAACAAGTAAGCATGTAAAGTAGTTTGACAGTAATGACAGACTACTGAGCATATTATTCTCTTGGAATTAGAAGTATTAGGACATAATTCATGGTGGAGGCTGAAAACAAAATCTATATTATTTACATGGTAATCATTTGTCGTAACTCTTAAAAAATTGAGTTGTAAAATTGTCGATACAACTGGATTTAATTCATACTATTTATGGAATAGCTAAACCACAGTAGTCAATAATAATAGTCACTACATAGAATAAACAACAGTTAAAGTATTTCTGCTACAGAATAAAGTATCTTCTTTTATATAAAAAAAATCCTATTTAATGCCTTTCATATATTAGATATAATATAGATATTAGATATATAGATATTAGATATAATATATGAAACAACAATTAAATTTTGGGATCTCTATAATTACAGTATTTATTGGTCAGCTTAAATCATGTCAGAGTCTTTCCTCGTTTAAAAGCATGTAAAAGTTGGGCTTCAACAGCACCAGCACCACACCTATTTCTGCTTTTATAGCAGCAGAGTAATAAGACCGATGTACTTTTAAGAGGCTTTAAATATCAGTCAGTATTACGTGTGATCGTCTGCCGATGGGATTTCTGGTTCAAGTGACCATTACATACTATTAAATTTATATTTTTTATTACTTAAATATGTTACGTCTATTGTTTGTGTTAGATTTTTTAATGAAAAATGTATTATGTAGTATCTTTTTTGTTTTAAAGATAATAAATTGGATTTTATGTAAAAAAAATAACAGTTAATTTTGAAAGTTGGTACATTTTTTTTCTCATTTCTTCTACAGTGGGCGTCGCTTCTTCTGGAATTATTGTTTTGCATTCGGAGTTTACGTAATGTTGGGTCTTGTCGCCGTGTTCTCCGTGCCGTCAATAACGAAAATTTTGGTGGGCACGCGTCGCTCCAACTCTGTTTACACCTCGTATAGACGCTATGTATCTACTTTAATGCACGTCATGTCCTGGTATCAGTATGAATTGAAGCCTGGTACAAAGTAAGTGAAGTAAAATTCTTATAAAAATTTATATGTCTCTTAATTACTACCGCGCGATTTTTAAAACAAGAGCATCACATTAGGTTAACCATAACAAGGTTACATAATTTTAATTAAAAATATCAACCTTTAAGAAATTGTTACTCATGTTTTATCATCCATTCCAGGATAATTTACAGTTTAGTTCGAAATTTATTGTAACAAAATAAATACATAAACATCACGTTTAATTGTGTATGTTTTGCTTTTTATCGAAATTTCAGCCCTCTAGACTCTTTAGTTTTCTGTTATCAAATTATCATGTAGTAATCTTATGTTAAAAGGTCCTGGCGATCTCTTTACACTGTGCGTAGCCGTCACTTACGCGCTGGGAAGGAAGCCCAGCTCAAGGGTCGTGGAACTATCTCACAACGCGACATAGCGCTCACGCTGTTTGGTTTCATCGGGTTCGCGGTACAGAAACCTGACTTGTTCGGCATCAGGCAGGAGTCAGATAAAGATTGGGAAGGCTTCAATCATTTTTGGAGAACTATAGGATATATGATCGGTTTGGAAGATCGGTTTGTCTTGTTTTATTTATTTATTATTCCACAGCTAAATGACTTACATGAGCCCTTTTATTTATACTACTAATGTAAACATTCAGCCAATAGTGATCGAATTGATTCCAAACAAGATTTGGTCATAGATACATTGCGGCCTCTGAGGGCTAAAGTGAGACACTCCATATTCTATATACACTTGCGTCAGTGCTCTCTTACCCTGTCACAGTAGCTTTATATTACGGGAGCAGCAGTCGGTCTATAAGGATTTTTATAGTTTTAAATACTATTATACATGAAAGAAAACCGTATATTTATTTGCATTCTATACAATTACATTTAAAGTTTTATGATTCGTATTAGTATTGAAATATAATTTTGGACACTTAGTTATGTCTATTTTAAGTTGTAAATCTTTATCTTTCTTGTGATCAACCTATACCAGTGTAGATTTTTGTATTCTTGGTAAAAAATATATAAACATTTTTGCGCGGAAATTCATGTAGTCGCAACAATCAAACAGGAAAAATGTGTTTTGAAGCATATGTTGTTTTGTTAAATGAAACACAATCAAATTATTCTATTTTATGTATATATTTATTTATAGCTATGATATACGAGTTTGTAGGTGATTTGATGTTATGTGGTGACTGCGGCATATGAAAATTCACATCTAATGTTAAACAAATGTTAATGAAACGTTACCAGGCCTGAGGACTAAGATCACTTTTTTTAATTGTTTCTCCAAGCGAAACGCAGAATTGCTTTGTGATGAATTTTTGAGTCCGGCAGTAATACCACTACCGTCGAAATATAGTTTTAATATCAATTAATTTGAAGATTTTCAGTGTGATTGACTACGGGTATATAATTTTAGGTATAACTTATGTCGAGAGAACATAGACGAGACGCGTGAAGCATGTCGTATTATACAAGAGCGGGTGTTCACGCCATGCTTAGAGAATGTTCCGGAGCACTTCGAACACATCTCGCGAATCATGTTGAAAGGCCTGGGCATTATTAACTCTTACATCGAAACAGACACGATACTCTTCTTGACTCGATACGCAGCTGATGTCCCCGGCTATGTCTACACAGAAGCAGACAGAATTGCTTTCCAAAAGAAGTTAAAGGGACAATTGAATGGAAGACCAGTTGATATCGGTAACCTATTCAATATTTAATTAGTGTTCAATATTTTAAGTTATTATCAAAAGATAAAAATAATCATTAATACATACTTAATATTTCTACTTATTCATGTAGGTATGTATCTATACACGCGTGTATAACAAACTGCATGTTTTTACTGAAAGTATGTGAGAATCCAACCATAGCAGATACAGGCAAGTTTTTTAGTAGGTTTGCAATCTTTTAAAAGATACATCATATAACTACTCTCTTTCATATTCTAATAATTTTACTCTTCTAACCCCTGTTCACTTTTTCTCCTTCTATAAAAATTGCTTCAAAACAAATCAGGGAATAACTTGTATAACTCCTTCTGTTTACTACTCCTATGTTAATTATTGTAAAAAAAACATCAACATGCACACACACACATACACTAGTGCATCTATTTACATATGTTTTGTCAATGTTGCTTTTAGGCCTGTTCGGTTATATCTAGGTACTACCACTATTCTAATACCTTTGAGATATGGGATACTTTTGTCTCATTTATTCTGACTGCGAGTGCTTTAATGTGCGTGTTCTGGTGCACTAGGCATGTTTTCTTATTTTATGTGAAAGAGTAGCAAACGAGCATGTAAACCACCTGATGTTAAGTAGTCGCAGCCTATAGACATCCGCGTACCCATCTGAACTCGAACGTGGTTACGTTGCTACTCCTGAGGACTAAGATGGTCGCCTCGCTTCAAATTGTAACCGGCAACCACACCTCTCCAACCGAAACACAAATAATGCTTTACGGCGGATTATGAGGACAGCGTTGGTACCTCCCCGGCCGAACTATAGTTCTCCCATCTTGAAAATAGTCAATAGTGCACCGTCTTAGTTTTTTTTATTGAAGTATCCAACGGGCATGCAGCCCACTGAACTAATATCCTTATAGCGTAGGCGTTTCAATTAAAGTTGATAATGGTTACCTTGCTACACTTAGGAATTAAGATGGTCACGTTTCCACGGAAATATAAAAACTACTTTACGCTAAAATTCTTACCTATTTCAGGTGTAGACACAGCAAGTTTAATTAGCAAGAGTGCAGTGGAAGGCCTACCAAAGCTCCCGCCAAGACTACTATACATTAAAGATTTCGACTGCATCGAAACAACCCCGGCGTATAAACAGCTAAATTTCTCAGCGAGGTACCGACTGGCGTTGCTCGGCATTCTTATCGGATTTTACAACACGTATATAGGAAGATGTTATTACAACTTCACTTTTCGATTAAACAATTTAATAATGTTCTATTTCCCGTACAAGGCTTTTTTGAAATATGGCGTCCTTAAGTCTTTTGTGAATATGTTTGTGGACAGTCCCAAGGACGAGGAAGAGCCATTACCTAATGACGAGTTCTACAAGCCTCCTCCCGCAGACACCTGGTACCACAAACTACTCACCATATTTCTGCTTGACTAATAAAATAATATATTCAATCAAATATCGACGTTGCACAATTGTGTAATTTTTTTCTATAATAAATATACTGAGTGAATATATTCAATAGAATATAAAGCTTACAACGTAAAGATATATTTTGATACTTTTTAATTTCACGTTCAGACCAAATAATATTCTAGCGATATTTTTAAAGTGAACATGTCCAATACTTTTGTAGATAAGATTAAGGCTCTTTCAACAGACTGTGGCGCAGCCTGTAAAGAGGGTTGTCTATTTATTTCCTTGCTATTAATTAACCTTGGTCTACAAATATGACTTGGAGGAATGTGGTTTAGTAAGCTTCAAATAGTAACTAGATTTACTTTATGTTTTAACGCTTGTTATATTTCTAATATATTTAGGCAATCGTTGTGTAACTCCGTTAGAAAGTGCGCTGTGATAATATTATGTATATAATTATAGGTTCCCTATATGTAAGTGTTACTTGATTACCTTGTACAGAGTTTCGGTACTCCCAGTATGTGATTTTGTAAATAAATATACTAAATATTAAATCACATGTAATAACTACATACAAATTCATAGTCAGTTGTAGACTTTCAAATGTGGGAGAACCATAGTTTGACCGGGGAGTTATCACCGCCATCCTCATTACTTGTGTTTCGGTTGGAGAGGTGCGGTTGCCGGCTACACTTTGAAGCGTGGCGACCATCTTACTCCTCAGGAGTAGCAACATGTCTACATTCGAGGTCAGATAGGATATCGGTCGTGTTGTATGTGGATGTCTGAGCTGTGACTACCTAACATCAGGTGGTTTGCATGCTCGTTTGCTACTCTTTTCATATAAAAAATGTAGTTTTAGTATAATGTATGATAAGATATGACTATTAAACGTTATTGCGCTAATTGCATTCTACCTGTCTTAATGTGTTTATTTAAATGTCATTACCAGAGATCTTAAACGCATCATTTTTAAATAGCTTTTATATTTTGTGACTACATACATAGAGTTTACATTTATTTACTTGTCGTTCTTTCTCCATTTTATTACTATATTTTATTCCTTTTCATCTTCTACTTTTATCTTTTTATTGTCACTTTCGTAAACATACGTGTTTACTAATATACGTAGATAACATTTTTAACATTAAGTACGCCTTTTGTATTTGTATGATGGGATAATAATAGATATATATATATAATAATAATGATAAATAATTACTTTTTATTTAGAAACAAAATGTATTTTTAAGTTTTTGTACAATACAAACAATAAACAACAAAAACAATTCATTAAACGTCATTCGAAATAAATGTCATTTGTAATTTCAAGTTTTTGTAGAAAATAAATTAACATTATTCATTAAGTTTCATTCAAATCCATAGAAGAGTTAAAAGCTAGAAATGTTGAAACATTTATATATATTTCGCATTTATAATATCAGTAACATTTCAAATAATGATAAACATGTGTGTGCAGGACGACGCCACTGATACGTAGAATTGAAGATACTGTAACGCATATGATTAAAATGATTAAAACAGATTGTATAGTATAGTAGGCAATTGTTGATTAATGTATGATCATAGTTTATAGTTAAGTTGTTAAATAGTATAAGGAAACACGTAAATAAATAAAGAGAACACATATAACAGTAGGGAATAGTAATATATACAGAATAGATATTAAGTAAATAATATAAATAGCAACGATGTATA
>DWON01004124.1:0-16769 GCA_018251015.1 Phocides pigmalion okeechobee | reverse complement strand
CGCTGCTAGTCCTGAGAACTCTTGTGGTCGCCTGGCTTCAAATTATATACGTCAAGGCACCTCTTTAACCGTAACACAAGTAATGCTTGACGGCGGATTATGGGGACGGTGGTGGTACATCCCCGGTCGAACTATAGTTCACCCACCTTTAAACTCCTTATAGAAGCCGAAGTATTATGTTGGAACTGGTTGGAATGGTCTCAATGCGTAGTTTACTTTATTGAGATTTTTATCTTGTTTCGGAATTTTTATTCATTAACTTGTAGTTTAAAGACACTAGTAATTTAATTTGATAACTACGTTAAATTTAACTATTTAGATTATAAAACAAATCTGTAGTTAATTTATACTAAAGTATATGCCCCCAGAACATGTCTATTTAATCATTTACAAACTTCGCTTGAGACAACAGCTAGTAATTTCATTGCTAGTATAACCAAACCAATTTGAAAAAAATGGGGAATAGATAAAAGTAAGTAAATACTTACTTTAACCAAATAATTAAATTATAATAAATTTATATCATAGCATTGATGGTCTAGTGAGATGGTTCTTCAGACAGGAAGTCCAGGGTTTGAGTCTCTGGCACGCACGTCTGATATTTTGAAATCCATTTTATCGACAGCGACTTGAAAAAACTGTATCAATCAATAATATTTTTTATCAATGTAGAAGAGATGTGCTCTCTTTACAGTCGAATACAATAAAAAAACAGGGAGTTAATTAATCACTCTTTTAGGTTCAGTTACTTCTTCAGTATCGTGTACACCCGTAGATTAACAAATTTTGTGGCATTATTCTCCACAGTCAGGATTATAGATCTATAGTATCTAAGTTTATATTTATACCTTTCGCGACATATAATATTCTTATCTATCAGGTGTACGTACATCAAACATTTTGAGGCGCTACTTTTTATAATCAGGACTATTACTGTTTATAGTATCTGAGATCATGGTAACCCTTTCTGCACCGAGTTTGTGGGAACGGACATATCAAAATCGACAAGCTGGACCGTTGGCCCGGAAAATTAAATGCTAATATAAATGATTATATTCTATTTTGTTCGCCCGTAACAACATTATAATGAGGGCCGGTGGAAATAAGGATGCTCGCAGCGATAACTAATTGAACTGTTATTTGGGAAACTGACTAATGTAACAGGGAATAAAGAATAAACAAAGGGATAATATTGTTTAAGTACAATCAAATGTTTTGATTTTTAGAAGTTTACATTTTAATAACAATAAAGAAAACCTTCAAAGTAATAAGTTAACGTAAACGATCTTAAGGGAGTCCGTGCCCATGCGGCATATTGCTAAGAGCGCTAGCTGTATTTTTCTGTTGAATACCGATTATAATCCTCTACGCGGGATAGGAACCAGACCTCTTGTCACGGGTGGCCTCAATCAAACGTGTGATTAATTGTTAAGAAATTTTAGAAGTTGGTCCTTATGGCCAGTTTTTTATACAACATAATGAAAGTGGTGCGTTTATATGTCATACACGATGAAGTTGACTTCATGATAAAGTTGATATCAGGAAGCAGAAACATTCAACTACCAACAAATCTGGCGTATATCGTACATTTGCAACGATAGTGTGACATTTAGAGATCTGTCGGTTTCTATTTTGTTAACATTATAATTTTTTTTACAAATACAAATATATAAAGACAAATGCTGGAATTGTTTCAAAGGTCAAATCGTTCAAATGTTTTATTGATTTACTTATCACGTCTTTTAAGTATAACAAAATGAAAATTGATGATTTTTGACCAAATTTATTTATAATTATCATCAATATTTGTACAAAGTAATATTATTCGTTAAATTGAAAAATGATTTATGATTTTATTGAGTTTCATTTTAATACATTTTGTTAAAGAATATTATGACTAAAATTTTAATAATAAAACAATAGTGTAAGTTGAATTATAAAATATTCTATATTACTTATGCAAAAAACACGAAATAATATATCTTTTGACCGAAAAGCATAATGAAAAACTACCCTCCACCGGGACCTAAACCCTAGACATACCCTTAAAGCAAACACAACCCCCTTTGGGGCAGTATTTTGTAATTCCCAAAGCATAGACCCGTCTTTCTCATCTTTTGAATGCAGATACAATGCTCTATACACAATGAGCACCCTCTGTCAAATTTTACAACCCATTCTAGCCTTTATTGTTATGCCTTCGCATAGAAAAGTAAGCCTTTTTGCTATAAGGACATCGTAATATTTGGTCTCTGTCCTTAAGTAGGGTCCGCTTTGATTAGGAGACCCTTAAGCATCCAGGGTTTCAAATAACTATCAGGCGTCCTATTAAAGTAGCCCTTTAAGTTTTTGACTAATATTGCAGTCAGTTTTAATTAAAATTTAAATTAAAGTTTTTATTATTTTTTTACATATAAAGTGGGATAAGATACATGCTTTGGTAAATGATAACTAGACTACATCAACCACTGCTGCCTCATAATAGGCTTTGATGTAATGTTCTTGTGTTTCTTTTTGCAGACTATGTGAATTTAAATGGTTTTTTCAGCCCATACGAATCCACGTCCAACCTCATACAAGATAGAAGTCGTGTCTGAGGTCCTTGTTGGATGCGTTACTACTCAAGAGGACTAAGAAAACCGTCTGACTTGTAATTGCGCCGAAAATCACACTTCTCCAACCGAAACTTAAGGTTTTTTACAACTGTTTCCGAATAAGGCAAAGGTACCTCCCTCGAAGTGTATTCTACCATCTAGAAACATTTACACTTCTTAGTCTTAACTTAATCGTGGGGAGTATATACGTGTTTGAAGACAATTTTAAGTATCCTTACATACTTTTATTTTTTATGAGAGAAGAGATTTAAGCGAGGATGTAGGCCACCTGGTGTCAGTAGTTGTCGCCTATTGACATCCACATACAACCTCGAACAGTACTGAAGTTAACCCATACGTACTCGTAGATACGTTATTACTCCTGAGGACTCAGATAGTCTTGTATATTGTAAGTGTGGCAGGGAACATATCTCCAACCGAAATACAAAAATTACTTCACGGCGGTTTATAAGTATGGCGGAGGTACCTCCACGGTCGTCATATGGTTCTACCACCTGAACATATTCTCCTTCTATTTTCATTAGGGTGCACATTAGTAACACGCCCCCAATTATTACTTCTACAAAAGATATACTTGTTCTAATGAAAAACATGTAAATCGATTCGAATTGGCATCGCAAAATTATGACATAATTTCGTATACTTATATATTTATGTATATCTTCTATCTAATATCGTAAACCTAATTATAATAAAAGCCCAACATAAACAATATAAAGGGAGTCCGTGCCCATGCGGCATACTTCAGATACAGGTAAGTTCGCTGTATCATAATAAAATTTCCGTGTAACTAATCAAAAACATGACATATATGAGTCATAAAATAAAAAAGAATTTGTTACATAAATATCCGAACAAGGGCCCTTTGAGTCGACTTTGGCCAGGCATAAATATTCTGTGACTTCAATGGAACCGAGGTAGCATTGTGGTAAGTATGCGTTATTTTTATATTTTTATATGTAATAGGTACTCACGATTAACGATTTTTGATTCTGATACTTCCTTCCCTGCCGCAGTTTAGTTGTGACCACGAGCCACGCAACTCGTTTGAAATATTGCCAAGCAAGAATTGTTAATCGTATTTACGCGTTACATAGTAATATATAAATTTTGAGATGGTGATAAATTTAAAATCATAAGTACACTGGTACTGTTATGCTCAGTAACATAAGGAATAAGTTTTGTTATTCTCAAACATTTATTTATAATAATTATAATAAGAATTTAAATATGGAATACCTTTAAAGTAATTATTAATTATTATTTCTATCATAATTAAAACTAAGGATAATTTAGATATTGCACTGTATAAAAATATAGTCTTATAAGTAAACCTAGCGATAAAGTAATCAATCCAATTTATGACAAATATCACCGCTGCTATAACATTTGTAACAATTCAACAACGTCATTGTTTCTATAGAAGAAATAGCGTGATTATATTAAGGACATTACTAATGGGCACGAGCTGATGTAGGAGACGAGTTCTGGAGACCCAGAGCCTATACCAGGAGGGAAGTACACAGCGGTGGATAGACGACATTTAAACGGTCAAGACTGGAAGCAGAAAATCGCAAGGAATTATATAAGGAGAAGTTTTTTTTTGTGTGAGGAGAGTATCAAACAAGCATGCAGGCTGCCTGATGAAGTCGCGACTGAAGTAGTGACTGTGGACTAAGAGGGTGGCTTCAATTTAAGTGTAGCTGGCAATCACACTTCTCCAACTGAAACACAAGAATTGCTTTACGGTTATTTCCGAGGATAGAGACAGTACCACTCCGATTGATATACAGTTCTACCATCTATCACGTGGTCATGTTAGAAGGCATCTTTAGCATGAAAACAAAAATTGTTTTTAGTGAAAATTTATGGTTGCCAGCTCATTTACATATGAGGTCATCTTAGTCCTTAGGAGTAACATTAGGAGTAGTATCGCACCTATGATTGACTTTTAAATGGAATATGAATGGAATGATTACAGATGTCCATTGACGGCAAAGATAAAGCGGGGGATCAAGTGGGGGATGGGAATAGGCAATGATTAATTAACATCAAGTAAACTGTATAATTGTTTGTCGCCTACAGCAAATATAAAATCCTACAGGAGGAATCCTTCATGATGATGAGTGTCTGACCACAAAATCTCTGCCAGATACTTACCATCATGGCAATGACGTAATAGCGCAGCCTTAAGTGCTAACCGCCGATTATCCGATTATATGACCACACTAAATCATCCAATACTTAGCCCCTTTCTTTACGTGGACCCAGTGTGAACTATGTTCCATAATATTGAAGGATTGTCCCATCACAAAAGGGTTTCATATTTCGTAACGTCCAATAAAAGGGATGTGTCGTAAAAATTGCAAATAGGCCCGATTTTAATATATGATACTCGTAATGAAATGGACGGGATTACAGCGCTTGTGTTACTGTCGACGAGTGACTAACAAAATCGACTAAAATATGATTAGGTTAATTAGCCATGACTTCAAGAAAGCGCATAAGTTCAGCTTGTGTAGATCATAATGATCAATAAATTAAACAACGTGAACTGCGGTCAAGAATTGGATGGGTGACCATTGGTGGAAAAATGCGTTTTCAAGTTTAGGTGGTTATCGATTAATAGAAGTCGTTAAGCTTTGTCGAAGTCCTAAGATTTGAAAACATCTGAAACAGGAGCAAGTCATTTATAAGGTCTACTTATACATTAAGGCACAGTGTAATGGAGAATTGTTTATGGTTTACAACATCTAAAATAATACTTAGTTCTGGAAGGAAACCAGTGCTTTGCACTGGGACATAGGTTGCAGCCAATATTTAAATATCGTAAAGTTAGTTTCATTCCGTTAGTTTGAATTTCCACCCTATTCGTTTATTCAGTGTCAGTGAGACTAGTTAGTAAAGTTATTATCGTACTAAAGTTATGATTCCAATTCATTTTTGAGATGAGTTGGCGCGGATGAAATTTATTCACGAGCAAAACTTTTTGGTAGGAACCTACGAAATCTGTGACGAAAGTTTGTCGACGTTTCGCAGTGGACTAATAAATTTGATACTAGTTCCGCTGAACATTTTTATGCTTTACACGGAAAGTTAATCGAACATTGTTCTCGCCCGAGGTTTTTTAATCAAATATTTCTCATTCCGCTCAGATTTTAATTTGTGGTACTTTTATATGAAAAAAGGGAGGGGCACGTAAAAGTCATTTTAGGAAATTACTTTCAGTTTATATTTAATATTATCTTTATATAATGAGGACTATAGTTCGACCAGGGAGGTATCACCGTCGGCCTCTTAATCTGCCGTAAAGCATCACTTATATTTCGGTCGGGGAGGTGCGGTTGCCGGCTATATTGAAGCGAGTCGACCACCTTAGTCCTCAGGAGTAGCAACGTGTCTATGTTCGAGTTCAGATAGGATTACGGACGTGTTTGTGGTTGTACGGGATATCTATAGGCTGCGACTACTTAATATCAGGTGGTTTGCATGCTCATTTGCTACTCTTCTCACATAAAAAATATATATAATTAAATGATACATCGAGGATGTATGTTTCAAGATATTAAACTAAAACTAGAGTTCTCTAGAAGTAGGTACTTTTATTTGTTCTTGTTTACCCTAATTGTGACGGCGTATATATCGATCAAACTGGTAGGATTTTTAATACGAGATATCGAGAACATCTCGCTGCGTTTACAAATGATCATGCTGACAAATCAAACTTCGCTAAACATCTAATAGAATCGGGGCATGTCATACCAACTAATCATATCTACCAAATTCTATATTTAGGCAAGAACGATTCATCCTAGTCTAATGTTATTATATAATCAATTATAATTAAAAATATATGTAGGCGTATATTTGTCAAGATATTAAACTACAATTAGTTCTCTAGTTGTTCTAGTTTCATATGAAAAAGGGAAGGGTCATATAAAAGTAATTTTAGGAAATTACTGTTCAAAGCAAAATTTGCATTTTCTTAATACGTGGGGCTAACCTTTTATTTAATTTAAGACGTTCATAACCGTGGTCTAGTAAGGTGAAAGCTTTCTCTTAGACAAGCAATAAGCTACCGGTCCTAAACAACAACGGTGCAGCCTGGCAGGATCTTATAAGACATAAGACTGTGAATAATCTGCAAGGCTAACATAGTAAAATGGTTATAGAACTAATGCGTACTATTCTAGATAAGACTTTATCCCGTTTGAGGTTGTACGTGGATGACCGTGGGTTCCAGAACTACTTAAAATCAGGCACGCAAGTTCAATTGACTCTGTATCTCACATAAAATCAACTAAAGTTATGACGTCATTCGCATCGAGTTACGTCATTTGAGCGCTGTCAAAGTTGCTATGCGCATCACGTTCGAGAGTAAAAGGACATAACTCACCTTTTCCAATTACGAAGGAACACGCCGTCGATCACAGCTTTGACCGACAGCTCATTTGCCTGTCATTTGTGCGAAGTACATTTTGTTGTGGTTCATTTGTGCACAGTATTGGCATCTCCGGATGTGGTTTCTCTGGCCGCAGAATGTAAATGCCATTTTGAGATAAAGAAGTTTTATATATCATCTTCAACTGTCCCTGGATGGGCACGACCCTTCTCTAGAATTGAGAAGGTTTAGACCACAATCCACCATGTTGTCCAAATGTTTGCCAATGACACGTGGATGCCAATTGGTAAATGTCACACACTTTTAAGAACTTCCCCTTTATTGTAAACGCAACAGTTATTTTTTTTTACTTACAAAACTTGAAAATAAAATCTATTTAAATATAAGTATTCATCTATACAAACTACAATAGTCTGGCTCCTTTAATATAATAGAGACCTATTTCGAAATTTGAAACATTGTTAGTGTCCAATTTTTTTTTCAATTTTAAACTATATAGAAAAAATATGCTTAGTATCTTACAAAAATTTTATGAACATTTCTAAAGAACGCTTAAAAATTTTTTTCACGTTAAATTTTTACACATGAGAGTCTATATATGTTACTATGTAACGGGTACGATTGACGATATTTAATGAACGGTTATAAAATCTACGATGATGTGAGTTTAAAATCATATGAGAATCTAATTCCACATTTTTCAAAACCGTGATTTTGTGTGTGTCTTTATTTATATAAATATGCGATGTATGCGACATGTTATCTAGATACCAAGTTAGTAATTTAACGAATTAGAAAAAAACATAAAAAAAGGGTTAACAAAGGTTCCGAGCACACTACACCCATTTATCAATAAAAGCGGCCTGTTATGAAATTACAGCAATCATTGCTCTGTCAAACAATTGTATGCGAAACGCATGTCATTAACCACTTAATACAATATGTTTGCCTAGCCCTTCCCTAGAGCTTCGCCCCTATACTATGTCATTATAAAGCCCTAAGTAATGTGTATAAAATAGCACGCCATTTAAATAACCGCTCAAGTGTGAAATAGTTAGGGTTCTTCGCTAAGTGATTCCCGGGTTTTATTTGCAAGATTTTTTTGCATGCATCTAGACGAATTAAATTATGTAAGCATTTTTTGGGGAACATTTTTTTATTGCCTTCTAGCGACCCGCCCCAGCTTCGCTCGGGTAATAGAGTTTATATTTACGTAGATTATTTTTCTTGCGTACATGCATCCAGTCATTACCTAGTTGCAAAAACTAACAATTAGAAACATAGGTTTCGTTCGACGACTGAATAATTACTATATTGAATTTACCAATTTAATTTCTCACCCAATTTGCAAAAAAAAACTTAACTTATCACGCACCACTACCTTCAGGTTTGAAGGTTAAAGGTTTCAGGGTTAAAGGCTTCCTTCAGGAATTACACTACCTGTTGTTGAAAACTGTAAGAAAATCCATCCAGTAATTTTTGAGTTTATCATGAATAGACAGACATACGCGACGGGGGACTTTGTTTTATAATATTTCGAGATTAATAAAATATGCACAGACTTTATCTAAAAGTCCATCAAACTATAAATTTTTATCAATCAAAATTAATTAACCTAAGTTATTGGTATCCCCAACATCAATTCTAATGTTAGTTACAATATATAGAAAAGCTCCCTTTTTTCAAAAATATAAGTAATAGTAAGTGAAAAAAACTATTTACATAAATTATAATTTACTTATTATGTGTATAAAATATGTGTATTTCTTAATAGGAAATTATTTAAAAGGAATTAATAGGAAATTATTATTAATTATTTATTAATAGGAAAAAGTTTCGTTCAAATTGCTGTTCTTTTGATAAAAAATGTATTTTTGTGAAAGTGGTAGAATGATTCTACCGGAGAAGGATAGTATATAACATCCATTACTAAAGTGATGTTAATATACATTCTGATAGTTTACGCGTTGAAGAAACGAAAAAAAAAATAAAAAACGAAAGAAAAAAAATTATATAATAGTCACAATTACCACAATTGTACACTATATTTTTTAATTTTACTCAATTTCAAAAACAAGCATACAATTCAGATCCAAAAACATATGAATTCATCTAACCGTGATTATAAATAAGGACTTCAGGTAGCCTAGTAGCTATAACACTAAGACCTTAAAGATAAAATTACGTTAATTAATTAAATTTTAAGCAATATAATTAATTAACTAATTGACACAATTTCAGCAAATTTTATTTAAAATTTATTCCATTCTCAGCGATATAAATCATTAGTTCAATTAATTAATTGAACGAGCTGACCCACTTTCGTTCAACGGCAATGTGTCACTGAATCACCAATTAAAAACTACTTAAGAACATTTTAGTACAAATGGCTCACTCCACTGTAATTTTAAATTGACTCACACTCGCGTTGAAGCGACCGAGTTTAAATCATATCTAATACTTTTTATACATGATAGAAGAACAACTATATGAATTCTTCTTTTAAGCTGTCATAATCCGCCGTAAAGCATTACTTGTGTTTCGATTGGAGAGGTGCAGTTGCCAGCTACACTTTGAAGCGAGGCGACTATCCTGGTCCTAAGGAGTAGTAATTTATCTGCGTTTGAGCTCAGATAGGATTTCGGTTTTGTTTGTTGTTGTACATAGATGTCTATGGGTTATGTCTATTTGCAAAGCAAATGAACTGCTATCATAAAAAAACTTTTTTCAATAACTCATCCTTGTCTAATTTGTCAATTATGAGATAAAATAGCCGGCAACCGCACATCTCCAATCAAACCTCAAGCAATGCTTTACGGCGGATTATGAGGGCGGCGGTGGTACCTACACGGTTCGACTATAGTTTCTCCACCTATTATACCATTTCTATTCGTTTTGTGTATTTTCCACATATAGAAGCGCCCCACAGCTATCACGCTCGAATCACAACTATGCGTGGTAGATCAACATTATTACGTAACGTTGCGCGAATGTCAATCAGCCTTTACAATTTACCGACGACTCGGTCTCACGTCGTCTCACATATGTTTGACCTCTACGATATTAATTACGTAAACAGAAGGGTAATGATACAAACACGCCATAAAACATGACCTCTTGGCGATGATATCCTATATAATTATTGTTCGATTAAACTGCATCTGTTGCAATGTTTGGGTAACAAAAACTCATGTATCATAGTTTCATTTCGGATACGATGTAAGTACATACAAGAACAAAGCAATTACGTATCGTATTGTTTTATTTTGGTATGACTTTTAATGCAAGCAATATATTCCAATTCAAATATTCTATTTCTTATTCTAGGTATTTACGTATACTTAATGAATGTCAAAGATGAGATGAGGTTATTAGCTTTAAGCGCTTGGTTAAGGTTGACCAGGGGAAAAAACCGGCAAACTTACGGCAGTTTCTTTTCGAGAAAAGAGCGGCGAAAATCGGTTACAACCTCAAAAGCACTGACGGAGTCGCGGAAGTGTACGAGACCATTCCTGCACCTCCGTCCTGTAGTGGAGCGGTGGAACACCTGTCAGGTTTTTAGATGGTTGGAGGTCGACATAACCTCTCCGTGAGTCCTGTGATGGAAGTTTCTTCCGAGTTTTCATGAGGTAAAAAACTTTTGACCGGAATACTTGTTATCTATATCCCCCTTTCTCTAACGCACCATTTGTCGAAGGTTGAGGTTGCATTCGTATCAACTGGATTGGTGGCGATTCCCCACAGTTCGAACACCGAATTCTCCATGAGATACGCCAGGATCCAAATCACAGTTCCTACCGATTCTCCCGTCAAAGAGGCCGGAATACAAACCATCACTATTTTTAATTTTTTGTGGTGCTTACTATATAAGAAAACCTTAGATAATGTGTTCGTGAATGTTAAGCCGCAAAAATTTTCTACTCCGCCAAAGCCCGGAGTTTTAATTAATATTTTGGATTATGTAGATTACAGGATTAGGTTTATACGTAACAAACATTGTCGCATGTATTTTTCACTAAAACAATCTTTTGTTACTTTACCGTAGTACAAAAACCTGTCTATATTTTGAATGATCTCTGTGTGTACATCTAATATATGTACATATATTTGATTAGGTGCCTGTATTAAAGCAATATACACAAATATACTACGACAAAAATACAAAGGAAGGAGATAATGTTTCATACATTATTCAGCTTAATTCTAGTCCTCCAAGATTCCAAATTAGTGTTAATTATTAGGAGAAAGAATTGAAAATTAAGAGAATTGCGATTGCTGCTCAACGCCGGAATGCAGCTAGTGATCTAGGAAACGTGCCGCATGGGCACGGGCTTTTATTATAATTAGTTTTAAGGTTAAAAAAGGGAAATTAATGAACTGAAAATTTAATATTTGATTTATAAACTATTCAAAGTTACATGTGGCACTGTCAAATTCATTATGACGTCTAATGACACTTTGACTTTTAGCGTTTTTTTGACCGTTTTTCACGAAAAAACATTGACTTTTAGCTAACTTGGAGTTAAAACTAATGAATGTATTTTTTAATTATACATTGGAATAATTAATAATAATAATCAACTTATTTATTGCCTCAAATGTACAGAATCTTAAAACTATAATAAACTAATTAAGTAATTTAACTGAAATAAATTGAGAAATAAATAAAAACATAAAAGTCAAAAGGAAGTGGCTCAGCTTAAACCACCACAAGAATTGAATTCTATGGTTAGCTGTTTGTCAGCTACTCCCTCCTCCCTGAGTTCATATGCGGGAGTATTGAGGTGAGTGGACCCCCCAACCATAAGCTGACTTTTCAAAAAAAATAACTCCATCATTCAGTAACCGATTTTGAATAGTCTTTCTTTATTTGAAAGTGTTTTCTTCTTCTTTGGTTTCATTACAATTGCAGAAGAATACTAACTTTAAAGAGGAGCAAATATAGACTTATTTTTTGTATTGAAGTTTAGTTTAAAGAAATATATCAATGAATATAGCTATAAATAAAAACATATTTAGAAGGAAATATCATTCCTGTGGTTAGAAACAGGCGGTCCGATTACTTTGAAGTTTTTTACTTGATATTACTGAGCTTAGGGTTCCAAGTTATTTAAACTACATCTATAAATCGAACGACAGGCTGTAAGTACTGAAAACAGTTACAACCTCACTTGCACTGGAGCGACTATAACATATCTAGGATATATGACCATTTTAACCAAGTCATACACCGTCGTTTATGGAGTCGTTTATTTATCAATGACTGATTTAAAAAGAGTGCGGAGAGTTTTCTGCCGGGTTTATTTATCCCGGTCAGTCTTAGGCAACAGGTAGCTCAAAGCAGATTTACTTATTTTACATGATATCCTTGACATTCATTAAGCTTATGTTAAGAATACGTTATTATTAAAATATTAAATACTGCTACTAAAATATTAAATACTGAACCAATTCGATGGTGAACCTACTAAATAACTAACTGCGAGCGAATTGTCTCTCTTGTTGAATTTTAGTGGACACTCGTGTCTTGCAAAGTAGGTGAAGTTGATAATGTTTTGTTCTTTTAAATTGTCGCTCGGGTGCATTTTAAACAATTTTACGAGATTTGTGTACTTACCATAATGTATATTTCACCGGTTACTATGTAAGAATGATCTGGCGTATGTTTTCAATACGGCCACAGGTTTAAAAATTTTAACGAGTGTGATCTAAGATACTGTGCACTATCACTGTACAGCTAATAAAGGTGCCAAGTAGCACTGAGGTGTATATGAAATTTTGCCACCCATCCAACTTTCGACTGCAATCGAAGTTGTTGATTTTTTAGACACATAAGATTTACTCAAGCCAAAAATGCTGTGCGTCAAATCAAGTTAATCAAAATCAAATAAAAAATCATCTATCCCTTCATTCATTCATATATAGATAGTATTGACGCTAATTGGAGGTATGTTATCGATATATCATATATTTGAAAGTCTCGATATAATCGGTAAACAATTGATAGATCCGATACACGATAAATAACGATACTAATGGTAATTAGAGTTAGAGCTCGCCCGGGATGGTACCACCGCCACCCTCGTAACCCGCCGTAAAGCAACATGTTCTTCATGTATTGTGTTTCGGTTGGGGAGGTATGGTTGCCGGATACATATTATTGGAGGCGACCATCTTAGTCCTCAAGAGTAGGAACGCATCCGCGTCCGTTCTTAAATAGAACTTCTGTTTTTTTGAGATTGGTCGTGGTTGTCCATGGGCTGCAGTGACCACTTAACACCAGGTGGCCTGCACGCCCGTTTCTTACTCTTTCGCTATAAAAAAAAAGACAAGAAATTCTGTTTTTATTGCTGATGCACAGTGTCAAGTTCGATTACATTTCGGACGGAAATATTGTGGGTTTTGCACCGGCTCAGAATGTAGTGCATAAGAAATCCTTTATTTATGTTCAGACTTCCTGTAGATTGTTTAAATTGGGCATCTTTTGAAATAATACATGTGTGTTTTAAAATTTATATTTTAAATTTTGTTTATATTTTAAAGATCATTAATTAATGTGTATTAAAATATTTATACAATTACCTGCCCTGTTGTTCCATATTGATACGGATCGCAATCGCTCGAATCCTTAAGATCCACAGAGCGTTTTTTATCCAAGTAGCACAAAAAACGCTCAGCTAAATTAATCCAAGGGGCGCGCAGTTGATTGATTAAATCATGGCGATTGGCTCAGGCTGAGACACTGACATTATTGATGTTGTAGCGACGAAACTTCGGAATACTGATCAACGGGAAACTGGAGATAAATTTCTCGTGTTAGTTTATTTTTTGCTATATTTCAATATTAATGCAAGAGAAATAATCCCTATCGCCATAAATATCCATTAAATATTGAAAAAACTAATGAAAATCTTATATTATACGTGATGCTAAAATTTGATTTGTATGTCAGACCTTTTCAGTGGATGATAAATATTTCCGTCAACCTACTAAATCGGTCAGAGAATAAGACTGTTGACAACGTTGAGAGATCTACAGAGCCTCTCCAAGTAGCACAAAAACGTTCACCGAAATTGATCCAAGGGATTCTCAGTTGATTGATTAAATCATGAGGATTGGCTCAGGCTGAGACATTGACATTATTAATGTTGTAGCGACGAAACTTCGGAATACTGATCACTGGAAACTGGAGATCGATTGCACGTGTTACCTATTTTTATTCTTATATTGCAACTAGCGATCCGCTCAACTTCGCACGGGTAATAGAGTTTATATTTACTTACATTATTTTTCTTTCATACAAGCATCTAGTCATTACCTTTTTTTTTCTTTTTTTTTGTTTACGAGGGGGAAACCTTCAAAAGGTACCTGTTGTCGTGGGAGCGACGTAGGATTATGTGGGATTTTTGCCGCACTAAAACCCCCCCGGTGGCCGTCCTCGGCGCTGCGTAGAGGGCTCCGGGATCTCCAAAGGAACGCAACCGGAGCCCTCTTAGCGCGTTGCCCCGTCGGGCTCCGCCCAGGTGAGCTTAGCGCTCGCCACATATAGACAGACAGACACGACGAGGGACTTTGTTTTAACCCACGTAGTATCGTTTATAATAATATTTAGAGAAGAAATATGAAATCCAAAAAAAATACAATCTATAGATTTCGACTAAACGTAAATAATAAATTCGTCGCTGTTGTCGTCCGGGAATTACGTCACGAAGGAGAGGCTCGCGGTCTTTACGTTACCCCGATACTGGAGGAATTCCGGTCTCGAGGTTACTCTTTCGCAAAGTTCGTTCCTTTATTAACTCAGGGTCGTTAATACCAATCCAGCTTAACAAAGTAGCCCCTGCCATTGTTGAGTAAGACTCGGATTGTTCTCTTGTGCATTTGTCTGACTCTCGTTGCTTCCGCTGTTTCCTAGTCCGGTATCAAACGTAGATGATAAAGCAAGCGAATGTCGAGTTGACGTCTTGACATGCGTTTCAGCAGCACCCGGTACAGCAGCAGGTTCTTCTTCCTGGCTTACAGCTGTCCAAGTGAGTTGTGGAGCAGCGTCATGGAGGAGTTTTCAGGGTGTTTGGCGAGTCAACAAACGCTCTACCTTCAAACTTCTTCCTCTTGTGGGTCGAGGCGATAACCGGTCTGCTTTGCAGCTTTTGCTCTTCTTCTCTGCATCGGAAGCGAAAGTTCCATGACTTTCTTTTAAAGGAAAGGGCTAGATGCCATATCTCAGCAGATATCTTCTCATTCTTCTGATAAGTTCTGGTTCTTTATAAATCTGGATAATCAACGCAACACCGTACATTGATAATACATTATTGTAAGCTATAATATTACCTACGCCGTAAACTGGTAATCCTAAATGGAAATCGTGTAATCCTAATTATATTTGCAGGCATGGTACCAACATTTTGCTATCGTGTCATATTAATTTATACTTAGCGCTAATCTTTTCTTTATTAAGTAGAATTCAAGCGTCGTTTATCTGAAAAAATGTTCTATAATAAAAATGAATTATAGTTCGACCGGGGAGGTACCACCGCCACCCTCATAATCCGCCGTAAAGCATTACTTGTGTTTCGGTTAGAGAGGCGCGGTTACCGGCTACACTGAAGCGAGGCGACCATCTTAGTCCTCAGGAGTAGCAAAGTATCTACGTTCGAACTCAGACAGGATTTCAGTTGTGTTTGTGGTTGTCCGTGGATGTCTATGAGCTGCGACTACTTAACATCAGGTGGTTTGCATGCTCGTTTGCTACTCTTCTCACATAAAAAAATACCAAACTATTTCTTCTAATATGTTAATTGACCGACAGAGTTGCTAGTTAAAGCCTATTGCTACTTGTAATGGCTGACTTTCTTTCGCTTTGCAGGTAAAGTAAAGAGATTCCAAAAGAACTTCTTCAGACTGAACGCCACAAGATTGGACAAGCTCAGTCCGTGGGGAATATTTTCAGTAGACGCTGCTTTACCTCTCCGCATGGGTGCGCTACTTGCGAATTATATTATTGTTCTTCTACAATTTGCATTTTTGTAAACTGTTTAATTTGCAATAAATCTTTACTTTTCACCAGTTATTGTTTTATCTTCTAATACTTTTCGACATCTTTTGGTAAATCACCAGTTAATGTTTAATTATAGATATTCGAATACTTGTCCGCATCTCTACGTAAATCACCATTAATGTTTAGTTATTGATCTTCTAATACTTATCCGCATCTCTACGTAAACGACCAGTTAATGTTTACTTATTGATCTTTTAATACTTATCTGCATCTTTAGGTATATCACTAGCTAGCTTTTAATTATTAATATTCTAATACTTATGTGCATCTCTAAGTATATCACATATATTGACTGGTGTAGTAATAACAATGTATGCTTAAAAAGTATAAGAAGGTTCTTACCTTCTACAGAGCATTGGAGCATTCTACGTGTTATGACGTGACAAAGGAAAACAGGGATCCATTTTTTAAAAATATATAGGTTATAATATATCGTAATAACTATTGATTTAGGTTAACACTAACACAATGGCATAATTTTTTACATGCAGGTAGTTTTATAATTAATTCGTTTGAATTGTTGAACTACCTCCAACTGTTTGACAGTAGAAAACTTCCCACTTCTGTTTTGATTTGAGTTGCCTCACTATATTGTACAAGGGAGGCGACAATCTCAGTTTGCATGCCCATTAGCAAACAAAGTAATATACTGCAAAAGGGTAAACTTAATCTACCCTATTATGAGTAAGAAGGT
>DWON01004123.1:0-16770 GCA_018251015.1 Phocides pigmalion okeechobee | reverse complement strand
CATGTTCTTCATGTATTGCGTTTCGGTTGGGAAGGTGTGGTTGCCGGATACACATTATTGGAGGCGACCATCTTAGTTCTGAAGAGTAGGAACGCGTCCTCGTCCATCTTTAAATAGAACTTCTGTTCTATTTGAAATTGGACGTGGTTGTCCATGGGCTGCAGTGATCACTTAACACCAGGTTGCCTGCATGCCCGTTTCTTACTCTTTCACAATAAAAAAAAAACAATAGTTTTCCCGTCAAAGAAAGAATTTAAAGTCAAGAGGTATAATCATTTACTTTTCCAATTTTCTTTGAGTACTATATTCAGTAAGAACGTCAAGTGGTTTCTTGTTGGTATGTTACTTCTATTATAAAAGGCAGAACATGATCGTTTGTAACAAATAACAATCAAATTTACCAGAGTTTTTTCTACAGTATTTATTATGCGGAATTGGCAAACGATTTGGAGGCTGGATAGCTTTAACAAGGGCAGCGGATCGATATTTGTCCATGGACCCGTTGAATCTGACATGTGGCAATAAATTTTCGGGGCCTTCAGAACGAATCTCGGAATTTCATCTAAACAATGTGACTTTTCACGGGCCTCATTGAATTATATGAAAAATCCAGGAAGAATTTCGGTGGAAAGGTATTGTGTCGATGCGAGTGAGTCCCGCGTTCAATACATCCGAATATCCTTTTGAGATTGACAAAGCGTATTGTTACAGACGATAGGGTTCCGTTCGTGTCGTTTTGTGACGGATCCTTCCATAGATTGTCTATATCCAAGTTACCTACCGCCTGCGAATTCTGTCACGTGCCAAGATTCCATTTTAAACTCAGACGTCGAAGATAAGACGACAGACGCCTTTTTGAATCTCGTTTTCTGTTTTGACCTAGTTCACTTTCTAAGAGGCGTTGGTATTAATCTTTTTCAATTGCTACTTTTATTTATTTCAAGATATATTTATAATGAGTATATATGTCTCAAGTTTGTTATGAAACTTGTTTCAATACATCAGATATTTTTCTAAATGCGCTCTAAATGTAATAATGATTTTTAACAATAATTGATGAAAAATCTCGCTCCATTTAAAAAACCTTAACATTTTCTCTTAAATCGTCATTATCATCGTGAACCTATTACTGTAGGGATATTCTTCATTACATTGCTACGAGTAACCTTCCAGAAAGAGAAATATTAGGCCATAGTCAACCACTAAGTGCGAATTGAAGCGATTTTGACTACTTTGTGGAGAACTCACACGCAGGTAAGTTTTGTCACGATATTTTCCTGAACCGTTAAAGCAAATTATACTTCATTTCTAACACATCAATAACTTCAAAATCTCAGAGGTACATGCCAGAGATTTGAACCTCGGAACCCCGATAGGTTGGAATCTTAAGAACTAGGCTATCACTGTTTGCTCTTAAGTTATAATAAAACTCAAATCATTTTGTGAATTATATGTAACGAAATTTATTGCGACACGAAGAGGGAGAGAAACAGATAAAAGAAAATGTGTTAAAAACTACAAAGTATTTACGACAGCCAAGCAGGCTACATCTTATCCAACTTCCTTTCATAGTAGAACTTTGGTTATTAATACGGCCATTATAGAAAAGGCATAAAACCCATAAAGAGTAACAATGTAGCCGTCGTCGGTGTAAATTGTTTAATGGCCCACTTGCGATTATCGTAAAACTAAATTTTTGCGGGTGAGTATGGAGGACACCGGACCTCGTTAAAACTCCGGTCGTTCAGTAAATCTTGGGGGTTTACGGTACTACAAAAATTGGGGTATACGGAACAATGCGCACAGAGTTGGTTTATGAGCATGCATACACGTTTAGACGGCTTAGTTACCATATGTATACATATATAGATATAAATAGTGTCTATTCATTTTGTTTTTATTATAAAACGGGTACTCATGATTAACGATTTTTAATTTTTGATTGCTGATATTTCGAACCGGTTGTATGGCTCGTGATCACGGCTATCATCGTTCTAAAAATCAGCAATCAAAAATAGTTAATTGTAAGTACTCGGTACTAATATATTAATTATATAATAAAGTATATAAATTCCGCGAAAATATTAGTTTAAACTAACGATTATCTTAATTTATGTGTACATAAGACTTTTTTTAGTATTAAATTTATTTTATCCTGCTTATACTATATTTTAAAACATTATGATAAAAAGCCTTCCTTATATACGTGTCAATGCTGCGTGGTGCACAGACCTTATGAGCGCTGAAAAGTAATCGCAATTCCTATTTCCAGATATGAACCAGCCAGCTTGTCACCAAGAGCGTCGTTCAGACGTGGAACTAATATTTAAACGTTTTTTGCCACATAGACCGCATAAGCAAAGCTTACATTACAATTTTTTAGGGGTTTCCATCTTACATTTTTAATTATTATCATTGTAATTATTTAATCTGTAAAAAAGGTTTGGACCACATAGGTATTATCTACAAACATTATAAATCTGTTTGTAACAATATTTGTTTTCTTAATTCAAAACTCATGACTGGCACTTTTATTATAGAACTAATATATAATAGTTTTCGAATAGATGTAGTAAAAATAATAATAATAGATTATAGTTTGCGAATAGGCAGAATGAAAAAAAGAATATGTCGTTCTCAGTGACACAATATAACTAATTTACTGCTTGCACTATTACATTTTTAAACTATTGTTATGATTATTTTACTAACTTTAATAGGATATTCTTCCAGTGCCAATCGAATAGCATCCCGGACCCCACAAAATAATGGCCATTGCTACGAGTATAATTCATTGTCGCAAACTGCACAGTTGAGAACTCATTAATGGGCGAATTGTAATGATACGACCGACTAGAGTGTTGTTATAACTTTAATAACTACGAAACATTAGATAGATTAATGTTGATATAATCGTTGATCTGTTATTTTTAATATATCATGTTTAACATAAGATACGCTATATTAAATATAGCTTTACTAATATATGTGTACTATATGTGTACATTTATTGTAGCCTATCTATTGTTAAGCGAAGATTGCAAGATGGTAGAACCTATACGGTTCGACCGGGAAGCTATGTAAAGCTTACTTGCGTTTCGGAAACCAGATTGGTTCTGGGTTCATTTACAAACGAGGCGACTGACAACCTCAGTCCTGTGGAGTTGAGATGCGTTGCTGGATCTGTAGCCGACTTTATTTTCTTCTTTATGGGGTCACATATATTCATGGACAGCAAGGACTTACCTTCAGGGATATTGCATATTCTATCTATCGCTTATGGGAAACTCCACGTAAAACAGGGGAGCTTCTTGTAGTACATCATACAATCGATTTATTTCCATTTTTGTGAACTAAAATAACGTATGCTTTCACTTAGAACACAACTGAGCTACGCTGTAACGCAACTATGCTTCTAGATAAAGTTAATTCCTGTGAAAGGTTTTTGGGTAGCGACAGCATAAAAATGGTCTGCACATCTGTTTAATATTTTTCTTACATAAAAGAAAGTTGGCGATGCATAATTCCCGGTACACTTACAAGGAGGCAATCATCCAAGTTCTCAGGAGTAGCCATGCAACCACCACCTTAAATTGGATTCACTATTGTATTAGTTTCGATGTAAATGTACATATGGATGGAAAATCGACTTCGTGACCTGAGAAAGACCTGCAGAATTAACCCTTTACCTGCGCCGTACAACACTGCTGTGTATTACGCGGTGCAACGCGCTTGCGGCTTGTACACACCATACAAATCTGTATAGATTACGGGCGAACAAAAGTGCCGCGTTTGCCTAGGCACTACAATACTGGGAGCGGACATTACGTCTGTGTATGCGTAGATGGTACACTGATCCTAAAAAATACAATATTTCAGTGAATTGTCGGCGCATTTTCAGTCTAGAGAAATAGGGTCCAGTTTAGTCTGGCATCCGCAACGCTGACCGGATCTAATACATAAGCGCCTCAGTCTAAGTGTTAACACCTTCTATTTATTATGCTCCGTTATGTAATGTAAAATTAATATTAAAGTTATCCAAGATACCGATAAAACTACCATTGGGAAATAGTGTGAACTGGGAACTAATCCCACTAATGGCAAGCAAATGATAATGACACGAGCGGCGAGGGCGCAGTAATGACGCTTGGACTCGCTTTAATACTGGATTTAATCGAGATATTCTAGCTTCTATCCAAGGGTGCTTAGATTAGACTAGAGGCTCCCAAACTATTTGCACTGTAGACTGTTTGCTGATATTTTCTGTATACGCTAGCGTGCCAAATATTAGCATTCCCTAAATTTACTGGTATTTTAACTGTGTTTTCAACTGTGAAAATATTTTAAATATACATATTTGAATGTTTTATTTGTGCAATTGATGTTGCAGCAAGCAGTTCACCTGATGTGACTAGTTATTTCTGCCCTACATAAATTCTGTTATAATTTACATACGCTCTTGGATAAAAATAAAAGAGTTAAACATATATTGTTGGAAATGCCTCAGCCGGAGCCTAGCTTTGCCTGGTGAGAGCATGCAGGTGGCACGATCGGCTTAGTGGCAGCGCTTATATGTTTGACGTTTCCCTGCGCACTTCTTTCTTGGTTCTTTTCAAGAATGTGGACATGGTTTACGACTATTCACTCGATGGTTGTAATTCTCATAATTAATCTTTTAAAACGATCCTAATTAGTATTTTAAATATATTAGTTTTCAATTAAATTTACCGCAATATAACATTTATTAAAACCAACTGTAATTACTTTATTTAGCATGGAAATAAATTGAAATTAAAGCAGGTGCTCTGAATGATTTAGGTACGTGATAATGCTTAATAACTCAGGAGAGTCAATAGAATTTGCAATGCGTGCAATTATGGCCAGTAGCTACTAATATATTCTCTAGACACGTCTGTACGTTGATAAACGAAGACTTACTGTTATAAGGCAAGGCAAGTCAAGTAATGAATCCGGCCATAACAACATAAATTTAATAAGGAGTTGTCATTCATAATTAAAATAGTTTATTACACGTGTAGCGCCTATTCTCAAGAGTAAAGCTCAAATAGCAGTTAGAAGTTCATTAAATTAAGAATACACGTTTCAGCGTTTGGGTTAAATGGCGACATTGTGTGAAATAATGTGGAAATAATGTCGGCGGCTAATTGCTGACAGGTGCTCGCGTTGTCTGAATACTGAATGAGCCAGCCAGATACAGTCAGATTTGTATAGCAATGTCATCTTTCTGCCTTTATATATTTTTTTCCATAGCCAGAGTACCTTGCGTAGCAGTTGCAATAAGTTTTTCAATCCGCTAACGCTAGTAGCCGCTCGCTATACAGTAGAACATAAAAACATGGAAATCAAATAAACATTGTATCACCGAAAAGTCACAATATATGTTCTTTGTAAATAATAATTGAATTTTATTATTTTATTAACAATTTATTAGGTTTTTTTTACACTGTCGTGTACTTATTTAGACAAAACGAAAACTTGACCTTACCCATACTCGTACATAACCTAAATATGTTGATTTATAGAAATGGAATTAATAACATGAGGAAGCGGAATAAAACTATAAAGTTGTAAAATAAATATTCCCGTGAAATATGGCGAAGACAATGTAAAACTCTGTGAATTCGCGAGCTAGCGAAAAACTTCAAAACTTCCGTTGACTAACGACAGTTCCTTGAAAAGAAGGAAATCTTTTAATTCAATTTTGTTTCTATTGAAATTTTATCGCATAAATTGTCTGTTGACTGATTACAGTTCTTATGAACTACTTTCAAGTTTCACGAAGTTATGACAAGTATTTGAATTGAAAATTTTAATAATGTTATTTATAGATTCTGCATTTCGTAGTAGGTAATACTGGTGGGATGTGGAAGAGTCAGTATCGACCGGATTTGTCTGCTCAAACTTGAATTTTGTATATAAATGAATAAAGATGAGACATTTTTAGGATATAAGAATTTCAATTGACCCTGTTTATCCCATAATGTATTAGTAATAGGTATTTATGGTTATATGAGTTAGCAACTAACACGTCATAGTATCGTATGTGTAGTTCATATTGTGACTTCAGGGACGTGACCGCAGGTACGAACAAACAAAATACTTATTTAATTGTTATTTACATTTATTATAAGCTATACACATTTTTAATAATTGTAGGTAAGCCAGACTTAAATTTTTCATAATTATAAGTAAATAATTTTTTAAGAAAATGATGGAAAATTTGTACTACTTTTGGTACAATGAAAACAAAGATATTATGCTGTCTCCTGTAAGGTAATGTTAAGTAAGGGTTGCGCAGCGATGCTACAATTGTTTTAAGCAGAATATTATGTAACTCGTATACCATTTTTTATTTAACTAGATTCGTTAACCTAACTATAAAGTTATTTTAATCATTATAATTGTCTCTGTGGGTTCATATTTAGTAAGTCAAATACACAGTTTTAACATTAATAGTTGCTTATAATGTGTACGTAAATATTCCCAAGTATTTACAAGGGACACATACGAGGAAAATGCCCATATTAGTCCTTAGGAGTGGCAATATATTGACGTTCGACATCAAACATGGCTTCAATTTCTTTTTTTTTAACAAATTGTCATCATGCGAAAGCGCGTTCTTACTCTGCTAACATAAATATAAGTCTTAACATACAAATATTTATAGACTTACATCTCTACACTAACATCTAATATATGTATCTACATGAAATTTTCCAGTAAAAGATTGTTATTAACTGCCATAATGACATTTGCCATGTTACTTTCTATTTACTCTAAACTATTTGGGTCGATTGTCCCACTAATTTCTTGTCGTATAAACAAATAATTCAGATAATCAAATCGTAGTGCCACTAATGTAAATTATAAAAGGAAGTTTTCCAACCTCTTTACAGATTTATTAATACACAGAAGAAAAATAGATATTTTATATTTTACGTGATTCAGCACGTCGTGTACATTTGCGCCTTAAATTGAGTCTGCAGTGAATCTCTGTATAGACGTATTTCACAAATTCGAGGGGTGTCACGTCAGCGTTTTTTACACGCCACCATCCGATAAATGAGTCAGCGTGAATGTTAATGCATTTCGGTTTGTATATCGCATTTCGTCAAATGTATACCAAGCCGGGATCATCCATCACGCGGATGTTCCTATCGTCTCTGAGCGGTAGGGTTGCTTCATTGTAGTTTTTATACAAGTAAAAATCTTCATTTAACCTCACTGACGTGAGACAGTCACGAGTTTTAATCAAAGATTATTTAGATTCGAAAAAAATATTCAAGTATACCTCGATAAAATCGAAGTATGTTCGCGGAGATTCTTTTATAAAATTAGTTTTTTTTTCTAACAACATTTCTCTATTATAGTAACGTTTTTTATTTACTTGTTCCTACTTATGCAAATTCAAACTGCATATTTAATACTGAGCTGAGCCGAGCATAAATTTGTGAAATTAAATAAATAAATATCGAATATGGACAATACGTGGACTCGAATAACATTTACTTAGGAAAACAAACCTACTTCACCGCCTAAAATAATATGCTAGAATATGATAGTAGAGTAATAAGGACAAGAATTTTTGGAGTTAGAAGAAAAATTAAAAAAAAAACCAACAAAATCAAGACAAAGGTTATGGAAGTTAAGGTCTTCTTCCCTGTCCAGCTTACGTTAGCTATACAATTAATGAAATAATCCGTTAAAAGCGCATTTGACAACCCTGCACGATGCATCCTCTCCTGCCAACCCTACTCTCGGCGGAACATCTATCATATACAAATGATATTTGTTTATCTCTGCATATTTAAATTCGCGGACGTTTTTATCGAACGATTGTATGATATTGCAGGCTCAAACTAAAAGCCATAGCGGGATTTGCTTAAAGGTAAATAATGATATGGATAAATGCTTTTATGTTGGTGTTGAATTTTAGCTAGCGCGGTATGAATTATAAAATCGTGTTTATTTTATTCAGATACAAGCTTCTACATGTAGATTTGTCCCCATTTTATAGGGACTATTCCCGTGGATTTTTTAGTACGTAATAGCCACAGAAATATCCCGGTAAAATAATTTATATATATTAACTTAAGTAATTCTCATAAAGTTTCCTTGGCCTAAATTCTCGTTTAAGTCACTTAAGTTTTACCCTAAGGACTAGCAACGTTTTCGGGTATGATCTCAGATAGGATATAACATACATATAACGTGGGATTTCCGTTAAGGTATAGATTGCTTGTGTCTTAGCAAAGACTGCAGTAACCAGTTGACATCAGGTGGCTCGCCGAAATAATTAACAGCAATATTCTGTTTTAAGCATTATTCTAAATGCCTTTGTTGGGAATATTACGACAAATAATGTTTCGTTTGCTCGATGACGACTTTATAATAGGTACATATTTGAGAACTTTTACATTGAACTTTACGTTAACGGTGTAGTAAATGTTATTCAAATTAAATTGTTTTATTTTATTCTATTATATTTACTATTTGTATATAATTAATGCACGTCAAAGTATAAATAAAAAATATTTACTTCATTAGTTTGAAGCGCCCTTTACGCTTAAGTTGAACGAAAAAAAAATCTGTAGGTAAAAACTCGAGCGTTCGATATCGACTGTTTGCAAGTATGCATAATAGTACGAAAGGTACTTCTCAATGATGTATGGACCTGTTGCATGCTGACGTTTACAATGACAAATGAGTACCAATGACATGTAAGTTTTTATAGAATCGAGAAAATTGAAATACAATTTCGTGTATTTCGAGAAAAAAAGAGGGGAGGAAAGAAGAAACTGGGAGACCGCAAAATGTTACAAAATTAGAGTCGTTAGAGCTTGCCCCGGGCGGTACTACCGCCACCCTCATAACCCGCGGTAAAGATATGATTTTCATGTATTGTGTTTCGGTTGGGGAGGTGTGGTTGCCGGATACATATTATTGGAGGCGCCCATCTTGGTCCTCAAGAGTAGGATCGCATCCGCGTCCATCCTTAAATGGAACTTCTGTTCTATTTGAGATTGGACGTGGTTGTCCATGGGCTTCAGTGACCACTTAACATCAGGTGCTCTGCATGCCCGTTTCTTACTCTTTCACAATAATAAAAAAACTCATTAAGTAAAGTACATACTTTCGATATCAGTTTAAAGTTTTTTGATATCTGTAATAGTTCCGGAATGTTCCTGACCACACTTAACGATTACACCCGGTATATACATATATTAAATTCTTTGTGAATCGTACAGTTCATATATTATTGATTATTTTATTTTAGTTTTAGATTATTTTATTGTATATTACATTCTTAGTGAAATTGACATCTTCACCTATTGACAATTGCGTGTGTACAAATTGTTTTCCTTAACTTTTTTTATGTTGCAATATTAGCAAACAAGCGTACAGGTCATCTGATGTTAAATGGTATCTGCAGCCCACATCTACATACCTGACTGGAAGCGTTGCCGTCAACCGCACATTTCCAACCGAAACATAAATTGCTTTGTGGCGGATTATGAGGGCGGGGTGATTCCTCTCTGTTTGAACTCTTGTTGTACAGAAGATTTTCACATCGATCGCGTAATACTTAGCATTGTATTTTATTCCTTTATTATTATATTTTTATTGAAAGTTCTAAGAAGAGTAATGTATTTAAGTGAGATATGTTTGTAAGTATATAGTTACGTCTATTTTTGGACACGTTTTATAACCTAAACGACTTAGAATTCAATATATGAATGATGTAAATGATATAAAATTAAAACTTGACTTCAACCAATCAAAAGAAACAATTAATACCTAATTAATAAGCGTTGCCTTATTAATTATACCGCTGTTATATATCGACAATTTCTACAAACAAATTTCTGAATTGTTTTGTTCTCTTTTAATTTCTAATATTTAACCCCATATTGTATCGATTTACTTGTTACATGTCATTCCCTCTATGGTCCTTATTGTTTCGTGACAATAACGTTGGTCGTCCCCGGTGGCAGGCTCGTCCACGTCGGGCTCGGCGTCGACCGTGGTGGGCCCCGAGAGCGGCGCGGCGGCGAACGCGTCGCAGCCGCAAAGCGCCGCGTCGCCGCGCCGCTCGCTGTCGCTGTCGCCCGCCGACGCGCTCGCCGCCGGCTGGAAGCGGCCCTGGATGTCGCAGGTGCAGTCACCATTGGACCCATCGATATCCCACTGGACACTGACTGACCGACACTGACCGTGTAGCATGACAAGGAGTACATCATAATCCATCTCGCTCACAAATTGCACATTGGTACACTTCTCACGCCTTCAAGTTTTATAGAAAACTGTCACACATACAGGTTTTCTCTTTTTTCCTACCCCGTTACAACGGTCAATAGTTATTTTTCAATTTCAATACGTATATTACTCCAGAATTACCTTGAGGTACGTGGCAAAGATTCGACACCGAAGCCCTCATGTGAAACATCGTAATTTCTATAACTAGTCAATCAATGATAGTGGGAAGAAGCGTACCTTCCACTATCGAAACCAGTATGCGGTGCCACTCGCACATCATCCTTCACAAAATCGATCGACCCTTGTTCGATCACGTACACAACACCCATGGTCAGAGTAGAGTTATATCCCTAAATTAAATATTTCCTTTAATCTATTATTATTACGATTTCTTTCTAGAATTTTCCACCCCAAGATATTAAGAGAGATTCATAGAGAGAAAACAATTTTAATAAGTTTATAATCAATTCCTCATAAACTGGATAAGTAGGAAATTAATTTAGAAACATTTATATCATTTCTGCAGTTATATCCTGGATATCCAAAGTAATATCCCTATGTACGCTGTATATGCTTATTCTCAATTACATTTTTTCCTAATTAATTACATTTTACGAGCAAATAAAATCATTAAGTTTTGGAAACTTGGAAATCCAAGAATCACAATGAAAAGAAAAGATGATATTAAAAAAATATTTTATTGGAAGTAATAACTCAAACAAATATATTATACCATTGCCACAGAGCCGCGTGCGGGAATGCCTCGTGAACCTGCTCACTACGTGCGGCCAGCGCGTCGGCCTGCCCAAGAGTCCATCCGTAAGCATAACTATACTTTGTCGACACTTCAATAAAGTACAATATTCAATGACAATATTTCGTATGTGTATAATGTAATGTTATTTGTAAATATTGTATTGTATCAGACAGTTTGAATGTACTGCGACAGTTGAACTGAAAATAATCTAGTGAAATTTCTACCCATCGCTGCGATAGGACGATTTAATAACCACTTTATGTTCTAAGGTAAAGGAACTTGGAAGTATATATTTATGGTTATGTGTTGCTTCACACCGACACCATGCTATGTGTATATATGTATAGTTTCTATAGTGTCGTGTGGGAGGAGCCACGGTGGCATCTGTATGGGACACGGAGGGGCATCGCATCGCCATCCAACGTTGTGGAGTGAACGCTTTGTTGTTTCATTTGCTTGGTTACGTCACTTGATCGTTCAGTTACGTACATTTTAAACAAACAAATTAATTTCCTATCGAACAGCGTCAAATCAAGTAGATAAAACAGTAATTGTCGCAATTTCATATACATGTATAATTAAATTTAAAATAGCCACGCTCTTTAATATATAATTTAATTTAACACCCAAGCAATTGCGGTCTTTGACAGCTTACATGCTTAAAGTTTAATAACATTGAACAGTCGCTGTAACTTCTACGCAGAGTCAACGACGGATCATATACGTAGTTGGACCTAGTTTCATATGGTTGTTTTTACATTTGTTGTGTCACAAACAGGCTGTAACCGTCGAGACGGAGGAGTGTTCAGAGAGCGTGATCAAAATAAAATATACAAACTAAATGTAAATATAAATACAATTTATGTTACTTATAGGTATACCGACAATAGTCTGAGTTTATAGGATATTGGAAAATATTGCGTACATTTTCTTATTTATCTCAGTAAGAAAGGCAGAATGAGGTCAAGGAGTCCTACGCGTTGTACTCGGCCCCACGAAGCTATGTAAATACAGATCGATAGCTCCTCCCCCTCCGAGCCACCTCCTCGCCGACACCCCTATCCGCGCGATCATGGCTATTTTAAACGTTGTTACAATACACCCACTCCCCGCGTTTCTCGTCACGTAACCAAGAACCCGATCGCTTCTCGTCATATTTTCATTTGCGAAACACTTTCATTATTTATATATACTTGGTATGGATAAATGATAATTGTATATTGGCATGTCGTCACAGATTGTAATGAAATTAAACAAAAATACAAGTGAGCAGCAGAGAGCACAAATGTCTCTATTCCACAACATCGGATGAAATAAAACTTTTAGAACAGTGCGTCCAGTTTCATAATATTAACAATAACCGAAATAATTTAAAAAAATGTTACTTTTCGTTTTAATTTTCTTACGTGTTTTATGAAGAGGATCTACTCGAACCTCTTTACAAAGTTCAACATATTATGTTCTGTTATTAAATTGCGCCAACCAGTTCCGACCACCAGACATTTTTTTATGATGAAATTATTTAGTGCAAAACATACATATTATTGTTCGATAAAACGTTCAGAGTTGCACTTAACAAAAGCTTTTCCGATTTTAATCCATTTGTAGTTGCCTACAGGTATCCATGTTTTACATCAGCTAATCCACATGGGATTATATCAATGAAGTCTTGGAATTCCTCTAAGGGAACTTATTTAATGGATTGGAAGCCGAAGAGAATATCTTTGACATTTTGTTGGACTTTAAGCTTTAACTTTACTACTTGAACAATTTACAAAATTTGTAAAGTGCGTAAAATGATGCAATAAATATTCATTAAATAATTTACGCCAATCGGTTTTTAGTGTATGTCATTTCTTCCAATTCATGTATTGTAACATTTTTAAAATCATTTGCTATTTATAAAATGTGCCAGTGTTCGAACATTGGTGTTTCGTAAACAATTTCGTCACAAATCAACCTCATCCTAATTTCGTTACGACCAGGTGTACGCGTGCTTTGTTTTCATTGTATTCGTCATGGTTTGCCAAAGATGTCACTGTCGTATTTGAGATGATATATTCGTGTCATACTCCATTTCGCTTGAAAATTACTTTTATTTGCCTACGATCACATGTACTGGGTATTAATTTCACACAGCACCACAACTAGGACAAGGTAAATATATATATTTAAAACAAGTTTAGTATCGTCCGACGAAATAGGTTCCGCCCGAAAGTATTATTGGTTTTCGGTAGCGATGTATTTAGGATCATTTAAAATATGTCCGTGTATATTTTCTACATAATTTTATTTTTAGTCTTTAAAAAGATTATAAGTTTTCCATGAATTTTATAGTAGTAAATCTATGATTATATATAAATTATGGATTTTAATAATAATTTAGACTATTTACTTCACAAGACTATTGTAACAGTACCGACAGGACAAGGACAGCCTTGTCCTGTCGGGTCTCGACTTGAAACACGATGACTGGCGCCATCTATTGACAACTCGTACAAAATACCTTTGACCGAGCGTCGTATTGTTCGGATAAAGTTTTCGAGCAAAGTATCTTATTCATTGTATGATTATGTTATGTTTGTTACATATTCATTCTATGAATTCAGTTAATGTTTTTCGAATCTTATCACTAATATTATTACATTCATGATTAACTCATAACCATGAACCAAACCTTCAAGGTGTCGGTAATTAATTGAAAATAAAATGTGTTAAATTTTAATTTATATTGGTTGTACGTATTTGTTCGTATAATAAAAATAACACGTCTCACATTAACATTTGAATTACTTATTTGCGATAAATGTACACGTAAAACCACCCACGTAGGCACGTATACGCACATCGACACACTACTTGCAAATAGTAAAACATGGCACGTCATACTCTTCTACTGTAGTCTGAATGACACATTAGATTGTTACGTTGTTTAATTGGTAATGTAATGTGTATGGTGATTGTTTAATTGTCTATCATGTTCATATAGGTCTACGGTATTATCAAAAGTTATCAGATTTAAAGTAACATATAATATCTGTTGTACATTGTTGAGACCATCGTATTTTTTCAGAAGCAAAAATGCTGTGACATACGAATATCAGGAATTCAACCTCAGGGGTTTTACAAGCATATTTCGTATTTCTCATTACTAAACAATAAAATGGAATCATGCTACAATCATAATTCAGTAAACAGCTTACATCGAATACTTGTTATTTCAAATATAGGTGTCTAAATATTTATAAACTGATTTTGCTTCATCATAGAGGGATGTTTCGATATCTGGTTTACTGGTTACATCTAATTGTTAAGTTTTTACCTAATATTGAGAAGCTAATATGAGTTTATATTGCGGCTCCAATGTTCTATGTGCTATTACAGCTGTACAAGTATGATGTTGGGGTTCGCAGGTGATCTTCAGCCAAAGTTCGGAGCTGCTGGAGCGCGAGTCATCCATGGCCTCCTCGCTGGAGGAGGTGTCCGGCACGCCGGGCAACGAGCCATCGGGCGGCGCCCCGCCCACTGACCACTTCGGGGTTTTCAAGGACTTTGACTTCCTCGAGTACGAGAGTGAAAGTATTGAGGTAATTATAATCAAACAATTGAATAATTGGATCTCGAAGTTTTTGTACACGATAATGTTGGTTAACGGGAAATATTTCAATAAGGTAGAGTACACTTGCAGCTAATTTACGCATATGGTACAATGCGCGAAACTTGTTGTTTCTGAGTTCTTTATTAATTAAGAGCTTTATCTTGAAAACTAGTTAAATTTGTTTGAAGAAAATATAAGCTATATTTTTTTTCAGTTCACTTTGAAGCTTATGTTTATTTGTTTAGTAATTAATTAACCTAATATACAAGCACTTAATTTAGGGTCGTAAATAATGTACTACGCGTTGCAGGGCGAGAGCTCTGACAACTTCAACTGGGGCGTGCGGCGGCGGCTGCTGAGCGAGGAGCGCGACGAGCGCGAGGAGCGCCCGCCGGCCGCGCGCGCGCCCGTCGCCGACTTGCCGCACCACCACCACGGGAAACCGGTACCAGACACTACACTCTCCTCACTCTCCGCACATCTCTGGCACGCATGCCATCACGAGCACCACGAGGGGCAGCCCTCACCCATCGCGCAAACATTCTTTTTTATGTACAAATGTTATCTGGTGTTAATTGATACTAAATGTAGCGGTTCAAGTCTACGTGCAGCCTCAAATAAGTGGTATCTGTTGGCATACCTGATCAAAACATCCTGAGTAATAAGCTTTACTTCAGCCGAAACACATAAGTTAATTCTTTAACTACGTGTTAATCATTAAAGAGCATATAGAAAAATTGTATTGTAACTTCTTCTTACAATTATTACTTGTAGAATGGTATACTACAGTAACGATGTGTCGTTGTAACCGCAGCTGGGTCACGAGGACTCATCGGACGAGGAGGGTGGGTGGGAAGGCGGCGAAGGCGACACGGCCGTGCACCACGAGCTGGCGCTGCGCCCGCGCGCGCACTCGCTCTCCAGCGCCTCCAGCGGCGGCGAGCCCGATGGTATCTCGGTCATTTTAACCTTTTTGCCTCGATCACAAGATCGAAAACACCTCATCACATGCTCGCTCGATGAGAAACAATAACTTCCCACCCGGTGCTTGCGGCACACTCGCGTCGCTTGCTACACGTTACTGGTTCGCGCCAATTTTGTAATTCACGCAATCCCAAATTTAAAAAAGTACGTTGAAACACCTTGTTGTCCACCCAACTCCCTCCACCTAGTATGACTACCGACACCTAACATTTAAACGGTAGAAACCTAAATACTACAACTAAAAAAAAAAACTTAATACGCGCACAAGTATTTTAAATAATAAAATACTTCTTAATAACAATTGCGTAAATTACAAATGCCTTATATGACATACATTCCGTTGAAATAATAGCAGTGTGAAACTAAAACCATAGTCAATTTAATTTGTTAACGACAAAATTACAATATAGCATAAACAAATTGAACATTATATACATATATAAATATAAATTTTAAACCGATCTGGAATAAAAAGTCTAACAGAGGAGGGAGGTGGCGACTACGCTTGCTCCGCGGCACTTACCCTTTACGACGATTGGCTATCAGCTTGCTCAAATACATCGATAGCTGCGAGGTACAGCGACCCCGCCCAGGCGACCTACATAATTATTCAGCCGATTACGCATCCTGTATCGATCGTTAAATACTGGCATATTATTATTTTATCCAACTTCTAAAAAGATGTAGATAATAAATAATAATAGGCTTACTTTATATAAAAATTTTGAATTTGGTCGCCACAATAGATTACGGTTTACAATTTTATTATATGTATAGAGAATATTGTTTCTGTTGTATATCTACGTTGAAAAGGGTGAGGATACTTGAAAAACCCAAACCTAAACATTATTAGGCAACCCCTATATATTATTAGAAATGAAATAAATCAGCTAATTGCATATTAAACATTACACACTATATAGTATATAAGTAATATGTCGGGGAGCAGGTGAGCGCGGCGACATGACGCCGGTGCCTACGGTGGCAAGCGCGGGCACAGTGACGAGCGTGGCGTCGGCGGCGGCGGGAGCGGGCGCGGCGGCGGCGCGCGACGCGTGGCGCTGCTCGGTGGCGGCGCTGGTGCGGCACGCCGCGCACCTGCCGCCGCTGGCCTTGCTGCACCGTCTGCACACCGCACTTAAGGTAACACATG
>DWON01004122.1:0-16771 GCA_018251015.1 Phocides pigmalion okeechobee | reverse complement strand
GTGTTGTACGGACAAATATATATGGATTACGGGCGAACAAAAGTGCTGTGTGTACGTCGCAGCTACAAAACTGCGAGCGGAAACAACGTCTGTGTATTCATAAAAGTTTTACGGATGCTAAAACATACAATAGTTGTGTAAATTATCTGCATATCTTCAGTCTAGAGAAAAGAGCTCCAGTTAGGGCTGCCTCCCGCAATCCTGACTCCATGTAATATACGCGCGCCGCAATCAAAGTGTTAAGTTTGAAACTCGTGCAAGCGAAATTTACATCAAATGAAGTCTACCATTAGGATTTAATTTTTAAACACCATTTCTGACACGAACGGAAGTATCCGATGTTTCTAACAAGAGATCGCTGTTGGCTAAATATAGAACCGAGCGAGCATGCACGGTGGATGGAATTACTGTCCTGGTATGAGTTTAAGTAAAAAGATAAAAAATACACGTTTACCGTCAACGAGCTGACACACTAGTAGCGAATAAACGAGGAAAGATTAACGAGTAATGTTTGTGTAAGGACACTGAGACGGGCCTTTTCAACTTTGTCCTCAGTTAGACTTACGAATACGACTAATTCCAGTTAAAGTTGTTCGACTTAAGGTTACGAGTCCATTTATATTGGAAGTTGATTATAGGTGATAGACAGATACTTTATGTTAACATACACTGGTGCCACATTACAAATCGTAATATTAAACTTTTTTCTCCAATATAACATACTTGTACTATACATATAAATCTCCCTCTTGTATCACTCTGGCTATTGATGAAAACGGCATTAAAATCCGTTGCCTAGTATGAAAGATATTAACTGTATGATTTTTATTATTAAGTGTCAATCATTACTCGTGAACACCTGCAAAATAATTGTATTAACACCTTTAGCGACTATCGCTTAGACTCGCTTATAGTGAAACAAGTCGTTAAAACGAGTATGCAAAAAGTATGAAGAAACATATTGGCTGATTGAACCGCTATGGCTTCTATGCCAAGTGTCCCGGATTGTATTGACGAAACAAATATTTGCGAGCCCTGTGTGAGTGGGACACATTTGAAAGGTGCATTTATACAGAAGCCGAGTATCGGTTGGGAACAGATTTACAGATGAAAAATTATCTTTTTACATTTTACTATGCACCGGGTACTCACGATTGGATTTTGGATTTTTGATTGCTGATATTTTGGAACTAGTTGCGTGGCTCGTGGTCACGGCTTAACTGCGTAAACGGAATTCCGCTATAATATTAGTTTCAGATCTCTTTACATTAGAAAATTATATAACGAGCGTGCAGATCTATGGTTTGAAAGATGTGATGTTAGTCACTGCAGTCCATAGATCATCCAACCTCAAACAAGACTGAACAGGGAGAATTATAGTTTGAACGGGGTGTTCTACCCCTCTCATACTCCGCCGTAATTCTTATTTTGTTCCTGGCTACAGTTGGCGGTTACTCTTTGAAGAGAGGTGATGGTTTTAGCCCTCAGAGATGCAATGCAAATTTAGTGAAACTCAGTGTTTGGTAATATCTAAAGCATAAACCCTTCAGAGTGCCCAGTGGTATGACATTAACTGATGATCGATATCTATAATATACGAATTCAGATAAGACTTTAGGCCTGGTTCAGATTAAGAAAGTAAGACCTCAATTTAGGCAGTTCGGGTTTGAAGTTGTGTGGATGTCCATGGACTGCCGCGACCCCTTATCATCAAGTGGTCTCTTTTGAGCCTTTCCTTTCAAAAACAGTCCTATCAGAAGCCTTGTATACATACGTTGGTACTTCTGATGACTAAGATGATCATCATTCTAAAAACAGCTGACAATCGCTCTACTCCTCTTCATTTCTCCTCTCCACAAACACAAGATTTGCTTGACGGTGTGTTATAAGAACGGCGGAAGTATACAGTGGAGCTATATTTCTACCCGTCGAAATATCCATAATAATAATTACGGTGATCAGCAACCATCAGTTCACGCTCGTTTATTACTTCCATACGATAAGTCTACAAAAAATGGATATAAACGAGCAAAGGTTGTGCATTGTAGGACGCCATTATTGATGTTAAGTTACCACAGCGGAAATGACAGGCATTGCCTTTTTACATAGTAGAGAAAGGCATCTAGATATTCTACTTAAGTGACTATTTAGCCTGCCATTAGCATACCCGTGATCAAAGTTGAATAAATTTTGCAGCAGGTACTTTGAATTCTAATCGATTTTTATATTAAACGTAGGAGAACTATAGTTCGACCGGGGAAGTCCCCCCGCCGCCCGCATAATCCGCCGTAAAAGTTTATTTGTGTTTCGGTTAGAGAAGCGCGGTTGACGGGTAAACTTTGAAGCGCGGCGACCCTCTCAGTCCTCGGGAGTAGCAACGTATCTACGTTCGAGCTTAGATGAGATTTCAGTCGTGTTTGTGGTTGTACGTCTGTGGGCTGCGACTACTTAACATCAGGTTCTTTGCATGATCGTTTTGCTACTCTTCTCACATTAAAATGTTCGAAGGCCTTTTTATGTTAGAAGAGTAGCAAATGAGTATGCAGGCCACTTGATATTAAATAGTCGCTTGAGTCCGTGGACATCCATATACAGTCGGAACCAGGCCTAAAGACCTTTCTCAGTTCATATATTATAGTCATTGTTTATCAATCACTGTCCGTCCTACCTACTACTGGGCACTCTAAAGGGTTTAAGCTTTAGGCTGTTACTTAACACAGTATGTAACTAAATTTGGTTTGCTTTAAGATAATTTCAACCATAACGGATAATAAATGTTTATAATTTTAATGTGTTCGAATACCTTCCTGTCCGATCCTTCTTCAAGATCTTTTCGAATCCTTTCAAATGGAAGACAGCAATAGTGATCTTTAATGCCACAAAGCGAATAATAATATTAAATTACGAATAAAATATCGACCAAACAACATAACAATATGTCTTATACAAACAAACATAACGTTATGTTATGAAAACGTTAAAAATCAAGAAGGCGTAAAATGTTTAACGCGATTCGAATCCAATTCACGAGCCGTCGAAAATTGTAATCGAAAAGAAATCGAAACTCAAAGAAAATTGTTCGTACAAAGTGCATTGTAATAACATCACGTAGTAATCGATGCCATTATGACATACACAGCAGAATTGCACCTAAATATAATCCAATATTTATACGATCCGTGACTGTAGTACGTTTGGATTCCTCTACGAATTATTCGGTGTACCGTCTCCTTCGCTCCCCAAAGATATCCGTACAATAGAGAGGGTTAGAATGACACAACAGTTTCATTCTGTAGGTGTCCATGTTTGCACTGCGTCGCTTCGGGTCGACAGGTAAATTCGTGGACAAAGCAGTGGGAGTCCTTGTTTATTAAAAGACATACCTGAATACAGGTAGAGTTCCATTGTGAACGCGCCCCCACTAGAGAATAATAGAGTTTTCGGAAATAATACAATGAGTGCGTAATTTATGGTGGAATACAATATTTTTACATAAATTTTCGGAAACGACTTTTGTATTTTTTCTGCGGCGCCGATTCTGCCCGTCTTTAGTCTCGGTAATGCGGTTGATTTGTTTGTTTTACGGGTAATTTGCGATTCAAAAACGTAGTAACAGAGATTTTATCGTGAATTATATGTGGTTCCCGAGTTAATTGAGTGCTGCTCTCATTATATAACACTGGTGATGTTAATCTACGCATAGAAGTCGTAACGAGGTCAAGAACCGCATGCTTATGAATATTAAAATCGTTTTAAAAATGTGATGCAGTCGTAAATATCTCTTATCAAAAATCCTCGACGTAAAATGGTCGTCAAACGGTATAAAACGTGCATTAACATGACTAATTGACACATTCCAAATTTTGGGTGGAAAAAATATAGTTTGAATTTTTGAATTTGAATAGTTTGCTCATGAAATGGGCGTGTTGCGGCCGTACAAAGCTGTCAAACAGTATAGAGGTTTGAATTTGTAAGTTGTATCTGCAAATAAAAAACAAAGTTACAATGTAAAGTAACACTCTTATATCCAGGTAATAGAGTTCAAATTGAATCGTCATCTTTTTTAAACGGTAAATACAAGTTTGTAAACAGAGAATGTACTGACTCCGAATCAATATGATTTCATTGAATGGTATTAAGCAGTACGTAGAAAGGTTCAATAGATCTACCTGAGTTTGGCACCTGCTAACATCCATTGACAAAATTGTATGCAATTTTAAACCTTTCTGTTATTATAATAAGGTTTAATTTGAAGGGTACTGTTAAGGTTTTGACTATGCAATGTGAAGACAGGAAATGCTAGCGCCGCATGAAATTTATTGTAGAGTTGTGTTGGTTGCAATTTTGTGTAAGAATGCGTCAAAAGCTAAACATATTTATTTGACCGTTTCTTTGTGCAATTTACTAATTTCGGGTTTCGGTGTACGACCACCTACGTTTAATTCATAGATTGAGATTTTATTAGTAACTTTCTAGGTTTCTAATTATTCGTTGCTTAATGATGATGGTAAAATAAAAATGTACCTAAAGTAATAACTATATTAGACAAAGGAACATCTTGCAAGTCTTCCTGGATTTATTTTGATACATATCAAAATAACCAAAAAAAATTAAGAATGGAAATTTATGGTTTTTGTTTAAATGACGTTTAGAAGTTCCATTCCATTTCAAGAATGTGACAATTCTTGTAATAATTTTGAGCTAAACCTAGAAAATTGGTCCTTCGAGTCTAATTACTGTCAACTTAAAGTAAAGAGATAAGAAGAAAAACACTAACCTCGCTCTCAGTCCAGATGATGAGACTGGACTTCTCCTCCAACAAGTTCTCTGAACTCCGCTTCTCGTCTTCTCCGTCCCCCTCGTCCTTAAACACCTTCACCTCATCCGTGGAGCCCAGGTCGTCGCCGCCCGAGCTCGCCGCTGAACTCGAGTGCGCATGCGGCATTTTCAAGACCCTAGCCCAAGGCCCATTATCGCATCCCCCAACAACTGAACACTCACTATCTGTCATCCATGACCCGTTCACGACGCCATCTTGCTTTTTAATAACACGCGAATTTCGGTCCTTCGAGCCGGATAAACATCTGAGTCAGAATTCCACTTAAACTAATTTAGGCGAGTTATAATTAAATGAGATCACAGATAACTTTTGTCAGGTTGAACTTATGCTAAGGCTGAGGTGTTCCGTTTGATTTCTTGATTTGTATCTGGAAAGAAAAGAAAAGGATTTCGTTAATCATTAATTTTAATTACAATCAATAAATAAACATATAATTAAAAGATTATAATTAATAAAAATATGCATGAAGTTGTAAATGGCACGGAGGTTTCCGGCACAATAATTGGCACGTACCTCAATTTTTTCAGATTTATTTGGGAAACGGTGAAATAAAATATGAGAAGAAATGAGGGCGTTGTCAAATGTGTGAAGTACAATTTGCATTCAACCAGCGTGGTTATGCCTGAGACAATTCCTGAGCCCAGCCGTGAGACAATAACGGTTGGCGAAGAATGTGCATATAGAATGGTATCAATAGACACATATCCAACAAGTACAACGACACCTACAGGACCAGATCAAGAACATGTAATTGATACACACATAAAAATATCTCAAGTTACTTGAGACGCAGATAAGCTAAAGTACTTTGGTAAAAATCGTAATTCGCTTCACATTAAGTGCTGTGCCGACTACATATCAGGTCAAGTGGCTTGTCAAGTATCCGTCAGGTTTCCTGGCGTTGCGCCAAGTGAGCTAAGAAAACCCTGGTAGGAGTACACATCGGTTCGTACGATTTAAATAAATACGAGCCGGTTCACAGTGGTTCGTTTTACGCTCCGTATTTCAAATCTGTAAAAGTTTTAAGTAGGAAACCTATTGAATATCACAAATCGCATCTTGCGACAATTTAAATAAACGGTTACAGATCGTTTACGTTGATTCGATGTAGTTCAATACCTTGTCAGTATTAATCATCGGTTCTTATATCGATTTAAACAGGAAATACTATACGATGGTTCGTATTACGTTCGTCATTTTACACTTTCAATGTTTAATTCTATAAACTTGTTTCCAGAGTTCAAAATCTTGCTCAAAGTTCAAAAAGTGTGCTCATAAGAAATTAAATATTTTTTGCGTAAACTTATGTACAAACATGCGTTAGAAGTTACGTATAAAGTATAGTAACATATTAAATATAACATGTATGTATGATTACACTTTTTTTATCTGGTATTAGATAAAAGGAAAATAATACTTCAATTTTATAAGTATTCCATACAATACCCTTTTCAATAGTTTGCTGATATTTGAAATTTTGAAATAAGTTTAAAGCAAGCTTATTTTGAGAGACTGTAGTAAGTCCTCAGGACGTATCTAACGAGCCTCGTTTTACGTTTCATTTCGCGTAAAAGTAGTCATATGGAGACGATTTTGTAACTGGTTTTCGAAAGCTTAACGATCTGAGCAATATATCAGCCTGAAGAATGCAAAGTCCTCGACGCATCCGCTGACACAGATTTGTACTTCGATTGTTCTTAGCAGTTCAAATTTACTGATACTGTTAAAGATAACACAGTTAACACAATCAATTTATAGTTATCACAAAAATATAAATACGTTAAACCGGAGTCAAATTTACTTAAAAGTTTTGAGAAGTTGTAAGCGGTTGAAAATTTGGGATTATATGTTTTTGAATGTATGGATAAAAATAAAAAATATGGATGTCGACAATAGCGCCACTTATCTGATTCACCTAAGAACTGTACAGGTGACCCCATAAATACATAAATTATCAAAACCAGTCAAGCCGTATAGGAACTGAAGAATAAAGACCCGTCACACTAGAATTTTATAAGCGTTCACTTTACCCGTAATACATAAGCCAATATGCCTGCAATAAATTTTAAAACTGTTAAATTGGCATTCTTAATCAATAATCATGCTAAATTAATTAAATAAGTAGTTTTTGCGCGAACGAACTACAAAAGAAATAAACTTTAACTTTTATATAAAATTAAGGATACGAATAATGTGCATATTGTCAAATATTGTATATATCAAAAAATCACAATCGAAATATTTTTATTCAAAGAAGTTTTTTTACGTCAATAATTCCATCGTATAAATAACCAATAATCCATAGGTTTAAGACGATCAATTTACTTTCCTAACCTAACCTAATATTAAATATCATAAAACTTTACACATTAAATATCCTAACAGTAGTATTAAATATTTTAATATTAAGTACGATAAAAGCTTAACCCAAACATTCTACAGAGAGTCTATGGCCATGCGGCATAGTGCCATAAATACTGTCCGCATTCTCGGGCTGAAAGCGACCGCAATTCACGATATATGAACCAGCCCTCTTCTCACCAGAACGATCGATGAAATACGAGATATGTTGGAAACTATGTTATCTGTACATATCAATCGTGTATCCTTTCGACTGAACGCACAAACATTGCACTCGGTCGCTATGTAGATGTAGAATGCGTTTGTTAGTTGGTATGTCGCAGAGGCGGTGCACGGCGCAATATGAATAATGTCGACACGGCCGAGTGGAGTTATGCATGCCAATGCCCTGGGAAGGATTAGGAAGTCGTAGATAAGTTTGGATTTGAAGGGATGTTTTTGAATCACAAGTTTTTATCAGTTTTTTTACGATTTTAAACTGATATTATCGCGGAATTTATACATTATGTTATATAACGTTTCGTGACCACGAGCCATGTAATTGTTCGAAATATTTGCAATTAAAAGGCGTTAATCGTGAGTACCCGTTATGTAACTTTTTTTATATCGAAAACAGTTTTTATATCGAAACTCGTGTCATATACCCGTGACGGTTAACGTGACATGTGACGACATACGGTTGTTTATGTTAAAAAAAACAGCAAACGAGTGTGAAGACCATGTGATTTTAAATGGACTTTGCAGTACGGTTGTTTATGTAAAGAAGTAGTAAGCGTGTAAGACCATGTGATGTTTAATGGACTCTGCAGCCCATGGACATCCACGTCCAACATCAAAAAGGACCAAAGCCCTGCCTAATGGTGCATAGATGGGCGCCACACTCGTAAGTGTAGTTACACTTATGCTGGTTAACAACCGCACCTCTTCAACTGAAACACTAATGTAAGCATGAGGGTAAGACCGACAGACTTATAGAACAACAATCAGCCGACACAACTAAATCTAGAATATTGTAAAGGTTTTTTTAGGTTCTTTGTGTAGCGTAAATTAGCACTAAGAAAGAAATTTTCGAACCTCTGCATCTAAAAGGATATAATCGAGATTGTAAGTTTTTATGAATGTTGTTATATTAATGTATACGTGAGCAAATCCGCAGGCAAACGTTAGTGAATCATAAATGTTAAAAGGATTTCAAAAAATAATTTGTCATTATTGACATCAGCATTTGCAAACCTATATCAGTGTGGTTTAACATTAATTAATTACTCAAATTACCGGTTTAGTTTACTTAATTCGGTGAATATGTTAAAATATGGTGTTAATGCCGGCAAAACATATTGAATTAATCAATTATCATTGCTGTTTATGATTTCGAGGTAAAATAATACAATTATGCTTGGAAATAAAGGCTTAATATCATGATGAATTTATATTTCACGTTATAAATTTTGGTGCTGATATTTTCGTAGTATGAATGTAAAGTTTTTACATGTATTATTTTTTTGATTCATACTCTATACTTTGTTTACATTCTTAGTTATAAATTATAAATACATTTTTTATTTTTACTTATGACGTGTTGTTTAAAATTTTGGTCTTTTTTTCATAACTGTTATATTTGTAAAACTTTCCACCAATAGATGCTTTTAAATATATTATAACTTATATTTTTATGTTTCAACATACATAGTTAACTCAAAAATTCAGTATCATAACTTGTTTTTAAAAATAAATGTGTTCGTTCGTTGGATTGTTTAAAATTTTAAAACATCTGAAAAATCCTTTAAAATTGAAATTTTTAACCAGAGTTGTATACACACATAATTTTCCAATCAACTAGACAGTCACAGTAACGCGTGGATACGTTCCGCTTTTATATAAAATATTTTTACGTTTTTTTTAAGTAGATAAGGAATTTAGAGCCTACCCTACATACGACAAATATTGCTATCCATAAATATCTATAACCTACTCAATACACAATCGAATCCCTAACAAAAATATATTTACAAGATCAAATACTACAAATCCGTACATATTCAGAATACATCGTTTTATTATATTAAATCTAAGTGTCAAATGTCCTTCTTAAAATGGAACGAATGTGACATTGAAGCATAACAGGGGAGATATCGCGTCAACGAAACATATCATCTAATGCAACTAGCATCCAATTGGTGGCTACTATATTAAATTTTCTATTTGATCAATCAAAATGAATCTATTGTACGACAATCTCTATACAAATACATTCCGTAACACATTTGAAAACCGTGGTTGTATGGAAATAAAAAAACTCGAAACTTTTCTAATTGCTAGCCACCCCGTTACTAGCTCAGATTTTGATGTCCTGGGTCCTAGGTACCGGGTCCTGAGTACTGGATCCTGGGGTACTTTAGAGTCCTGGGTCTGGGTGTGGCATTCATGTAACAGGATCCTAGAGGGAGTTATAGACATTGAAAGCGTTATTTATTTATTTAAATTGGTCTAGATTACATATGTCGGGCAGCAGAGACGACTGCTAGATTAACAGCAAGCTCCTTTGGTAATTTAACGTAATAAAAAGCAATGAATAAATAATTAAAAGCCAGTTCTAAGCCTTCTTGCGATGGTGCAATCATAATCGGGCGACATCGAAGTGCCTATTAGCATCGCGGAACTATCACATGCGAACACGGTGTCACCACACTGTAAGCCTTTTAGGGACTACATTTAACAAATCAAATCGTTTGTTTGCTTGAACAAGGATTTTCACGTCAGACATTAGCTACAAAAAAAGTATTCTCTTTTAAATGCAAGTCACATTACATGCAAAACAAAAGATATTTTAATGAATTTAATAGAAGATTTGAAATTAATAAGATAAAAGTTTTTAACGTTGTTCAAGTAAGGTCTATATTTATGATTAGTTATAACATGTTCATTGTTTCATTTACATTAATTAATTGATTAGTATTAATAAATATAAAAAAATAAGATAACAATTTAAAATCGAACATTTGTTTCGCTTCACTGTAAGTAAATGAAATAAGTATATTCAAATGTACATTATATAGTTTTTATAGTCATATCAAAAATATTTTAAGCAGTAGTTAATACAGTAATAACAAAGATTTTAAGTTTAAGACGTACAAATGCGGCGACCATCTTAGTGTTACAGAATAGCAACGCACGTAATCATTTTAGTTGGACCTCCTGTTTCTAGGAGGCGAGCAACGTAATCATTTAGGTCTCCCGTTCCTTATGAAGTAAATTATAGATGTACATGGGCGGTAGGGACAATTTACCATAAATTGCAGTCTATCTAATAGTAAACTGTCTAAATTAATTAAACTAATGGTAATAGTTAATGGTAACAGCGGGTTTCCTACTTCAAATTTTGACAACTTATCATCAGTTAGAATACAAGTTTTTTATTGTTATTTTAAATCCATATTTTTTTCGTAAAATGGTAACCCTATGCATAGAAATGCAGATGCAAGCATTAGGTGTGTCCCGAAGCTCGCCACTAAATCACGTTGGGTGACGGAAGTGGATTCAAATGATCCACAATTGACTGGTAACCGGTGTCGGTGCTCGTCAATGTATTCATCGCCAATGACTCAAGAGTCCGGTTTTCGAAGAACTGGGTTCAACCTTCGTTTTGCTTACTGTTTACTAAACTAACAATGTTGACCATTTTTGATACTTAACAATTTGAGACGTACTCAGGATGTGAGATCATTAAATATACGAAATATTTATTTAAATAATTAAATAACACTTTGGCTCTCATACATACATATATGACACCGAATCAGAATTGGGGGAGGCGGCACTAAACTGGAGCTTGTTTCTTTAAAATGAAGACGACAATTTACACAAATATTGTCTTTTTAGCATCATTATAGCCTTCACGAATACACAGACGTAATATCCGCCGTCAGTCTTGAAGCGCCGACGTAAATACAATATTTGTGTTTGCCCGTAATACATTTGTATGTACAACACAGGTCTGTCAAGCCGCAAGCGCGTTGCACCAAGTAATACCAGCACTATTGTACGCCGCAGTTAGAGTGTTAACTTAAATAAAACAATGAGAAACCAAAAAATGTAAGGAGATTAGCAAACGAGGATCCAAGCCACCTGATGTTCAGGAGTGTTTGCAGCCCATGGACATACCTCAAACAGGGCTGAAGGCAACAATCCAAATGCGAATTTGGGTCGTACGTGTTGCGTGTGCGTTGCTGCTTGTGAGGACTTATATTGCCTAGATTCTAAGTACAGCCGGTAACAGCACTTCTCCAACCAACAAATAAAAGTTCCTTCACGGCGGATTATGAAGACGCTGGCTGTACATCCCTGGTCGAACTATAGTTCTATCACCAGTCTATATGTAGACCACATTCACAGCTCATTTTACTTTATTTTCTTAAAAAAAACATTAAAATTACAATAACTATTCACATACAACTATTTTCAAAACTTTATATCATATATGAACTTAATACATAAACTTGTGTTTCAATGAAGTAAATGTTATATGAATGAATGGATATAGATATATAATATATGGATTATAGATGGTATCTACTTCACTAGGCGACGTAAAACTATACTAACTATAGGAACGTCAGAAAGAATAGCTTGAAACATTTACATTAACAAATTTTTATTATATTCATCCGATCACGCATCTAACAAATGGTTAAAACAAATAAAATCATTCCCGCGGCTAAAGCTAGTGACTCACATCCTTTTGTTTCGAGCGCGCACTGAATTAAACGACATTTTTTCCAATTTAAATAACTTGTCGTATACATTAGGCAGAGTTCTACACGCGACGAGATGCGAGAATATAGACCGAATAGAAATTAGACCGAATTCGGGCTGTCGCCACCTTTACAATCCGTTGTGAAGCTAGTCGGTTGGAGAGTTGTGGATGCCGGCTTACCAGAGCGACTATAAGAGTTGCGACCAATATTAATCTTACTTTTACGAAATATCAACGCATTTACGTAAAAACTTCCTGCCCTGTCCTGGACTCAGTAATGTTTGACCACTCAACGTTTGGTATTTTAACATAAAAAGCATTAGATCCTATTAATACACGTCTTTTTAGTTGCTTTTGCCTGTTTGTGTTCTCCGATCAGAGATTTGATGGAGGTACGTTATTCAAATAACGCTTTCACTGTTTTTTTTGGATGTCATAGACAAAAAATTAACGAAGACACAGATGATTGGTAGTGCATTGATTCCCATGCAGTGAAGTTAACTAAGGCACACGCAGATGATTGATATTACATTGGTTTCTCTGTGGCGATCAATACGATTACTCGTATATGTCGCAAAGGTTTTTGTTTTTTGCTAAAAGTTTAACATGGTAACATGTCTAAGTGACGATTGTTACTCGCTTCGTCCCAACAGTGGGACAAGTCCGTAAAGAAGATATAACTTGGCGTTGTAAACAGACAGTTAAACAGTAAAGTTGTAAATGGCAATAACGTGGAAGAGGTTTGTAATGGGATCTCGGTTAGGTATCGGTTTTATGGAGGTTTTTACGATTCGCTACGTGAATCCTTGTGCGAGGACTCGAGGCGCGGTTCTTGTGCAATTCACTTCAATTTCTAAATATGAATTCTATAAAATAAAGGCAAAAATTTGCATGGAATCTATTATGAAGTTAGGTTAGTCCAAAAGTCTTGTCCATATTCAGACATTTCCAAGGTTAAACCAAAAATAGATGGACAAAAATTTAAATATTTTTTTGGATTTTACAGTAAAGCGGTTCATATACCTCAATCAAATATATTTTTTGGTATATAACAACGTTCACAAAATGTACGCGATAGATCCCTGCTTCGCCGGAGTTTGATCCCGGAACCCTTTATATGTTAAATCTGAGTTTTGACCCCTGTACACGGGTCATCATTTTGAAATTACGGACAGAAACTTCAATTACCATAAGATGTAGTAGTAATTAACCATATAGCCGTGATCGTAATGAAATCCAAGAATCTATACTTCACGAATAGGCATTTAATAGTTAATACAGCATTTTATTTGCCACTGTTTATTACAACTTTCCATAAACATTTAATTCGCATTATAAATTGATTTGCTCAAGTACTATTGTCCATTGTGGTGGTGTTTTATGTAGGACCACCCAAGAACATATAATGTTAGTATCATATTGTGTACACCGATAGGTTTTGTGTAGAATTTATATACATTTTCTAATTATAATTTAAAATGTATTCTTACTTTGTATATACCTCCACAGATAATTCAAAACGCCGACTAAACCTTTATATAAAATCATATGTATAAAATTACAAGGGCAGTGATTTAATATTAAATAGTTTTAAGGAAACCAAATTCTAATAGTCATTATTACCTTTACACAGACTAATTCCACATAGCGATATACAAAAGTCTATATAGGTAACACATTATTGGAGGCGACCATCTTAATCCTCAAGAGCAGGAACGCATCCGCGTCCATCCTTAAATAGAACTTCTGTTCTATTTAAGATTGGACGTGGTTGTCAATGGGCTACAGTGACCACTTAACATTAGGTGGCCTGCATGCCCGTTTCTTACTCTTTCACTATAAAAATAATAATAATGAAAATTACCTACCGAGGTATAAAATACCTGTTAAGTTCGGCGTAAAGACCGGAATCATTTAAAATAGTTGAACTACGAAAATTATCAGTTTATAAATAATTTTAAATGATTCAGTTAGTAACTTGACGTAACTGACTTCATTTTTATCAGAAAACGAGATCACTTGAGCTTATTCTAGCCAAAACAACTAAACAATTTAAAATAAGACTAACAAAAAAATGTAAAGTAAACATGATAAAAAATATAAAAATAAACAAGCCGTTTTGTGTTGTAACACACTTTATCGCGAAAGATAAACGCTAACAAACTGGATTATTTTTGCATTAGATAAAAAAGATGGTACGAGAACTCTTAATTGTTGGCTAAGGGACGGGTTATTAAAATTATCATCCAGGTTCCATTACAGAGAGATAAGGTACGTCACGTCAGTCAGCACGCATGGTACGTCTAAAGGTAAAATTTGCATCCTAACTACTTTGATACTGGCCCAGCTCTTATACACGGTTGACGTAGAATTTAGTCCTTGAATATTCAACTAGGATATCGTATGATAACAACCATGTCACAATATTCAAAGTTGGCTGCCCACAAGCGTTAATATATTCAAGAATTTATGATAAGGCGTCAGATTGAAGGAAACGCACGCTCTTATAAGGTGAGTGATTAATCGTATTGAATACGGCGATAGCAATTACGTATGACGTCGTTCCACGAAGATAACTCCGCTGTTTTCATATCTTTGCCGATAACGAATGTCATGACAATACATTATTTTGAAAATAATATAAAATGTTAATAGAACAAGGTTTCTACTGGATTGTAATCATTATGTACTTATTTAGTTACAAAGTCTTTCCAGTATATAATTTTTTACTTCTGTTCCTTGTGTTGAAGTATAACTAATACTTCACTTATTCTAAAGAACAATTGTTGTAATTAAAATAAATGCATAACTGCAACAAACACTTAATCGATTTTTGAATAACATTTTATTTCAACACGTCCGTCCTGCTCAGATATTAACTTGCGAATGAGCTTCACAATTAATATTAGCGTTATCTCGTCTACCGTCATTTCTAATTTTAATTAATGTTAAACTTGATAATTAAAACAAATAAATAAAATTTATAAAATCTTTTCAATAGCGTGTAAAGGTGGACGATAAATATTAATATTTTGTAAAGGAAGACGTAATTTACTTAAATAGACTACATATTTCGACGATTCATAACCTTTTTTGTGCCAAAGGTAATAATTTTGAATGAGTTATTTCATATTACGGGCGGCCAGTGCTAATGCAAAACATAAAATTGTGCATGCTAAATGGATTTCAAGTCAAATAAAGTTATAAATTTCGCGATTTACGAGCGGATTAATGGAAATTATGAATATATTTTTTTATTACAGGTAGCTACAAAGTTTGAGCAACTCGAAATCGAGCAGATGTCAACGGACGTTAAAATGTTAGTCCAATTTAATGTTACCTGTTGTATTTCGCTAAACGACGACCTGTTTTGTATGAATGGACAAACTAAAACTTGGTTTACTACATACTAAAATGCGGATACCAAAATAACTCGCGCAATAAACGCAAAGTTAGTGATGTGGACACCATTTGGAAACCAGACGGGTCATTTCCATTAATGGAAGTCAGCCAGGCTTTATGCATCATAGTTTTATGAACTCTGTTTATATTATCCTACTCTTGAACCTTTTACTGTTACACTATGCAAACGGTTCTGTCTTAAAATAGGAATTTGAATTATAATTTTATGCACCACACTAATGAAGGGTCGGTAGACTTTATTATAGAGAATATTGAGAGTATTATAGGAAATATTCAGGCAATTGGATTCCGACACATTTTCCCTTCACCATAAAATTCATCAAAACATTTATTCAAAACATCAAATACAAAAATTACCTAGAAAAAAAAACAGTTGATCAGAAGAAACAACACGTTTACGTACGACTGAGGATTGAAAACCCTATTTGGAGTTAAACGTGATGATGATGATCACATATTATCATCAGTTAACACGTTTAATTGCTAACATAAAAACCAAATTAAAAGAACTCATTCGATGGAAACAAACATTTATCCTTTTTAACCTTTTTTTTCTTTTTTTAAGCCACTCTGATAAATATCATCTATATTTATCAGAGTGGCAAAAGAACTAAATCTTAAAATAATTTTATTTTTTTTATTCTTTAATCCACTGGCTTAAAAAAAAGAAAAAAAAAGATCGTACGACTTAGTTCTTTTTGTAGTAAATGCCACGAATAGAACTAGGGGTTACTAAAATAGACAACATAGACTGCTAATGTACCGTCGACGGTGGACGCATCATTGCTCTTCGAATGGCGGATGTTTCCTGCGATGGTAACAAAGTAACACTGTTCATAACAACTGCGCCTTATACCTATATCTTTCTATATGTGAGAAGAGTAACAAACGAGCATGCAAACCACCTGACGTTAAGTAGTCGCACCCCGTAGACATCCACGTACAACCACAAACACGACTGAAATCCTATTTGAGCTCGAACGTAGATGTGCTACTCCTGAGGACTAAGATGGTCGCCCCGCATTTAAGCGTAGCCGGCAACCGCAACTCTCCAACCGAAACACAAATAATGCTTTGCGGTGGATTATAAGGACGGTGGTGGTACGTCCCCGGTCGAACTGTAGTTCTCCCACCTTATATCAGCCTATTATTGTATCAGCTGGGCGAGGGTTGACCCGAGAATAATAAGTTGGGCATGGCCTAAGCACTATAGGTCTACCACGCTGGCTAAATGCGGATTATTATAGTTTTGAGATGTTTATGGAAAACATTTATGAAGGTGGGAGAAGTATAGTGCGACCGGGGAGGTACCACCGCCGGCCTCATAATCCGCTTTAAAGCATTACTTGTATTTCAGTTGAAGAGGTGCGGTTGCCGGCTACACTTTGAAGCGA
>DWON01004121.1:0-16773 GCA_018251015.1 Phocides pigmalion okeechobee | reverse complement strand
GGGGGCCCCGGGGGGGGGGCGGGGGCGCGGGGCCCGCGCCCCCGGGCCCCGCCGCGCCCGCGGGTGCCCGCGCCGCCGCCGCGCGCGCCGCCGCCGCCAGCGCCGCCGCCGCCGCCGCCCGCCGCGCCGCTCCACGAGAGCACCGATCTCTAGTCCGACCCGCCTGGTAGTATTACGGTTATACTTACGAGGTGACTTCGTGCCGCCGAGTGCGCGAGCGCAGCGAGCGAGCGCGACGAACGGCCGAACGTTGTCGTTCATCGCATTCGTGAATTTGTAAGATACTCGGACGTCAAATTCTTTTAGAGTCTGCCGCTTCGAGGCGATAGTTTCGCCCGTTAGTTTTCTTTGCGAGTGAAATATTTATTTTTGTACAGATGTAATCACTTAGATATCGCGGCCCGTCCTCTTGAATCGCTAAGGAACGGCTCTAACGAATTGATTTATTATGTAACGTGGAGATCATCGATTAACACATTCCATTTTAATTATAAATTTCACTAAATCACAACAGACATGCATTTTTTATTAATATTATTATGATAACATGACAGGAGTGTTGCAGTGATTTCATGTGAGGACGGCCCGCGATCTATTTCATAAAAGAGTATTTTTGTATTCATTAACTATCGAAACAAAAGGTATCATGTTCATCCATAACGCGCCTCGATCGATAACAGTTTATAAAATATAATGTATTGGTCAGCTGAATCATAATTCCATGTATACATATCACTTGCGTCAATTTAGCTTGTTATGCGTACGACTACGAGTATGCTTTATACTTTTTGTACAATGTAGTGTTGCAAACGAGTATTGTGATATTAGGAGATTCGATAACTGAAGCCCGGCCGACGGCGGGCGGGTGCACAAACGTAACGCGTTGTATGACGAATAGCCATATTTTTATGATATTTACGACTTGATAGTGCATCAGTTGTATAAGTTGTATTGGTCACGACGTTTCAGTGAATTAATTTAGGCTTAACTATGTTATGTAGTATTTACGATGTTTTATGTGATATGCATTTTATTATATATACTGCAAGTATACAAGCTTCTGTTGTAAGTAATAATAACTATATTCCAAAATTATTTAACTCTTTTATTTTATGCCTATTTAACATTTAACGCACAATTTTTACACATATTCTTGGGAAATCTAAGTTGTCATGTCTGCCATTTCACAATGTAGTAGTTTCGTTTGCCGACTCTAAGCAAGGAAATAAGATTTGGCAGTATATGCGCAGATTCGGTTATAACTTCGTCGATTTTTTTAATTCTCTGATGATTGATATAAAATCCCCCAGCTTGGATAATTCGGATGGCATCATCTGAAATTATACCACTTATTAACAAATATAAAAAAAACATTTTCTAATTCATTGTGTAAATTTATATATCATGGTAATATATAATTTTCAGGCAAACTTACTTTCTGTGGGGAAACATTTTGCCTCTAATCCAAGACGTAACACCGTGATTCCAGGTGATAAAAGTAATTTAATTATTGGAGCGCCTTCAAAAACTTGTTCTAAATCAGACGAACTCAATGAAACAAGAGACTTGACATCTCTGCTGTAAATCGCATCTGTTGCTTGGCGTGCTTTCACAAGACCCTCAGCTGAAATAAGTATATTTAGGTTTGATATAAATAATTTTATAATATAATTAAACGAAAATGTCCAGATACAAAATTACCTCCATGAACTAAAGTCGTCAACTGCTCTGCTAAGCATGTCTGCGGATATCTCTGTTCCGGATGTTCTTTATGTTTAAACATTATATCCTTTATTTCGCCTAAACTATAGAAAGTGAACAGTTTTAACAGTCTGTCAACATCTGAGTCTTTAGTCCTTATAAAATACTGATATAAACTGTATGGGCTAGTTTTAGTTGGATCTAGCCATAGAGCATTTCCAGCCGATTTGCCAAATTTGTCACCTTCTTCAGTGGTTACTAATGGCAGAGTTAATCCTGTAATGAAATTGACAAGAATTAATAAAATAGTAGGCGATTTCTTAAAACTAGCTACCATTATGATTCATTAAACCCTTTAAAGCAAAAATGTAGTAATAATAAGTTATACAGAAATATAAAATTACACACCATAAACATTTTTCTTAGCAGTTCTACTGATTAGCTCGTGTCCTGCACTAATATTACCCATTTGATCACTTCCACCAATCTGAAAACAGTACATTTTTTTTTTTACCATATCCATGCACTACCATCAATGCATGATAACATATTAGTATATACTTTTTTGAAGTAAACCCATAAGACTTACTTCTGTTTGAAATTGTCAGTCCCATAAGTTGTGTAATAATTAAGCAATGATATGCAAGCATTTGATACTGACACTAAAGTATCCACAGTTAAATAATTAAATAAGTACTTATAGCCATTAAATACACATAATAAATAATTTACCTGAAATCGGCAGTTGTATTCCTTCAATAAATACAGCCAATCATATGACTGGAAAATTTGATAGGCAAACTCTGTGAAGCTCATGCCAACATCAGAATTAATTCTATTTTGTACACTCTGTTTCAACAACATTGTGCCCATTCGAAAATTACGACCTATTTCACTAACAAACTGTATGGAATCTATATTTCTGTACCATGTCTCATTGTTCACTATTCTGTAAAATTAAAAAAAAGATAACATCATGACTTTTAATCCCAATTACACCACCCATAGACTAGGTCATGTTTATCCATGTTTGTTCAATAATCATCCTGAATTATAAACTCACTTTATTGGTTTCAACATCTCCTTATCTTCTGACCAAATATACTTTTTATGATTCTCAAATACTGTCTCGAGGTTCTTTCTAAGGCAGTCAATGTTTTCCCTGATAACATCACTTTGTAATGCTATACGGTCTGTACTCCTTCCACTTGGATCCCCAATGTAACCTGTTGCTCCTCCAAGCTGAAAGCAAGTTGCAGAAATTTGATTTAATTATATTAAGAATGGCAAATATATTTTCTATTTAATCTTTTGGTGACTGACTTGAATATGCTATTAGGTAATATCAAATTATTATAAGGAATTAGATTGCTATTTAATTAATCCATAACTTAAGCCCAAATCAGGTTGCAGGTTCATAGTCTCAAAATTTTATTTATTGATATATAGAGTATACCTCTAATATATTAAAAATGAAAAAAAAACTGTAATAATACCAGTGCTATAACATTGTGACCACCTCTCTGCCAGTGTATAAGGTTAATGATTACAAGAAGATTCCCAACATGTAAACTGTTCGCAGTTGGATCAAATCCTGCATACACACATTGAGGTGATTTATTCAATAGATCCAAAATTTCAGTCCTGAAAAATGAAAACAAGTAACATTTTATATAATAAAACAAGTTCTTGAAAAAACAAATTCAAAATTACAAGGAAAGGTCCTCTACAGAAGAACTATAATAATCTTTAATTTTTCCAAATTATAGCTGATGTGTCTTAAGCAAAAATGATTGGATATCAACCTTTTCTGAAATATGATCAATATTGGATCTGGCTGTTGAGTTTAGCTTAAACGTTCCTGGGTTCGGGATGGTCTAAATTTAACTAGTCATATTTGGTTATTTAATAAAAACTGTGGACGGCAACGCCAGAAGCATTACAATTAGATCATAACCTTTCAACTTACGCTGCAGTATTTGGGAACATGTCCTGATACATTCCTCTTTCACTCAGCTTCAGTATGTTTCTATTGTACGACCGCTGGTAAATTTTGGGTCTATTCCAGTATACTTTCGGCATTCGCCGAATGAATTTTAAGACAATCATGATTGAGAATTATTTCAAACTACGTTTTCAGTATCCGATGAGTTTAACTTTGCCTTAAAAAGGAAGAAAACTCATTATTATTACCTATAGTTGACTTTTTAATATATAATTTACTATTATTTTTTGTTGTTTCTTATAATTACTAGAACTTATCAATAAGGCAGCTTGACTTGACATTGACCAATCTAATCATAGGTATTCTTATTCAACGGCTGTCAAAAACATATGTTATTGTCATAGACATTTTGTTTTCTGTTTTCCTTTTTACTATAAAATTATTGTAACAATATTACTCTTTGGGGACAATGTGGTAAGATACGAATACCACCAGTTTATTTGTTCCAAAGACTCTACACTACACACACTCCTTGCAATATGATTAGTTACAAAGAGTGTAATAATATATCTAAGCGTTTAGACTGTCTCAACGTCTCTTGAACATCATATAATACCTACATGTTATTAATCAATTGTTATTGAATATTTCACAAAAACATTTCACTTTCACTTTGACTGGGGGGTTCATATATAAGATCGAGTCAGCGTTGCGGCAGGCGGCACTAAACTAAATCTTATTTCTCTAGACTGAAGATGCGCCGACGATTCAATGAAATATTGTATTTTTTAGCATCTGTGTATTATCTACTTCTACGCAGACAGTGTCTGACCCAAGCTTGTTGCGTTGACGTAAATATAGCACTTGTTCGCCCGTAATGTACAACACAGGTGCGTACGAGTCGCTGGCGCGTTGCGTCGCGCAATACACAAGTCTTGTACGCCGCAAAGAAAGTGTTAATATTTTAAGAAAGGAAGTGAAAAGAAATCAAAGATGCGACATACATGTTTATTGAATTAATGTACATAACAAAACAATACACATTTTAGGCTTTACATCTATTCTAAACTATATTTGTCCCTAAATTGTACAGTACACCACATCATTTAATACCAATAAAAAGCTTTACATAATTTATAACAATGTTATCATTCGTTTCTTTTACATAGGTTATATTTTTAATCACAGTATAAAAGGTCACTGAATTGGAACTGTGTAACAATTTAAATTGTAACCTAATGGTAATTGTGTTACCAGAAAAGCATAAAACGGAATAAGCAGTAAATATAATTAAATGCTTAATACTACATATAAAATAATAATGCAAGGTGATAGCTGAATACTTGAACAAAGTGCTTTTATTATATATCTATGATATACGAATTACAATGTGTAAATTTTTAAGGGTTCAATTTTGTTAACATTCCATTAAATTTTATAGGAATTTGTAAGAAAGAATATATTGATATAATGTGTAATCCAGATCAAGTTGTCATGTGTGCAATGAGATTTGCAACTAAAGGAAAATAATAGCAAAGGGCCAATATATGTTTACATAATATAATATATCTTTCATTGAAATGATACATTTTGATGAACATTACATTACTGTTATACCAAATATATTATATGACGTAAACCACATAATGTAAACACAATACAAGTTTAAACTTTAAATGTAAGTAATACTTTTTAAAAACAAATCATTATTACTATAAAAATACACATTTTATTATACATATTAATTGTATCTTACAAGATGGTAGTTCACACAATATGTAAATATGCTAAGAGGGGCAAAAGTGGAATACTGGAGACTTAATCTTCAAGTGTGACATTTTTGAACAAATAGGACATGGATTCTTTATTGTGGATACGACGGATGGCTTCACTGAGCAGCACTGATATGTCGATAGTCTTGATTTTGTTGCATTGCATCTTCTGGAGCTCATGTGGGACAGTGTTGGTGACTACCACCTCGTCTATGGGCGAGTTCTCGATGAGGCGCGGCGCATCAGACGACAGCAGTCCGTGGGTTGCCAGCACGTATATTTTATACGCGCCACACTCTTTGAGAACTTCAGCCGCAGCCACGAATGATTGTACATCGTCAATCATGTCATCCTATAATAACAAATATTAAAACATTTGAAAGTGCATGCTTCAAAAGATTGTGTTCTAAATTACAGGCTCATAATATAGGTATAACTTACGTTATATTCCTGTAATCATTAATGTAAATCAATTAAGAAAGTGTTAAATGAAATTGTATGAAAACCATCATCAATCATACTTGGCGCAACGCGCTTGTGGGTTATACCCTACGTGTTGTGTACGTACAGATCTATACAGATTATGGCCGGAAACAAGTGCCGCGTTTACATCGGCGCAACAAAACTATAAAATTTCAGTGAATTGTCGACAGTTTAAAGAATCTATCTATATCTTCAATTTTAAAGAAAACGGCTCCAGTTTAGTTGACTCTACGTAATATATGAGCGCCGTAGTCGGTGTTAAAGAAAATGGGAATACCAAACACCAATGTAAAAACAGCACTTTTGTTCGCCCGTAATCCATTCAAATTTGTCGGTACAATACAGGTGTGTAGGAGCGCGAGCGCGTCGCGACCAGAATTACACAGCAGTGTTGTAGCCTCAAGGAAAGTGTTAAACAGAGTATTGATTTAATGTAAACATTAAAAAGTGTTATGGTATAAATATATAAATAGCAGTCTGAGACCTAAACAGTAAATACTCACCACCATAATTGCTATTCTGCCGCCAACATCTCCAACCACGTTGATCGGGGGCTTCTCCTTGGCCGGGTGCACCGGAACGCCCACAGACACGTCCATTGTACGTGATCTGTCAACACTATACACTTGGTGTGTTAGTCACATCTTGTAAGGGATATAAGGTGTAAATATTGGAAAAGATTTCAAAAAGTTTGTAACCATATAATTTTAATAGATGCCTGATCTGTATACCTACTAAGTATATTGTAAACCTTAAAAATCAATAACTGTAATTTAATAAACAGAATTTTTGATAGTAACACTGACACATTAAATAAATCTTTTTGTTATCTTTGCTTTATTTATAATTTTATTTTTATCTCCAATCTATAGTGGGAAGCAGTGAGAGTTTAAAGTAATTATCTGTAGATAATTAATAGTATCGGCAATCTCAATAACTTCAAACATTGTTGTACTAATCAGCACTTAGTCACTCTGAATTTTTTAGTAAAGGTTGTTTAGCTATTCTAGTCATACATATTTAAAATATCCCCCTCTTCACACAGTGGTCATCATGACTTGGCATACAAAAGTTTGGAGCTTCCCTTTATTAGAGCTACATTTTATGGAAAATCTTTGTGTCCTTTTGTTTAAAATTCTTTAACACTCACAGGTAATGTGGTAGAGAATTTAAATTACCTAGGAATACATGGGGGTGAATAGCGGCCATCAACTTCATCACTTTCTGCCTCCTTCTGTTCCCCATGAATGACAGCAATAGCAAGCCGCAAGCGCTCAGCATATGAGGTTGCCTTCTTGGCAGAGCCCGGGTTACGTGCTACTATCACTGAATTACGGTAATCTGGGATCTGTAATTGACAATTTGTGCGAAAAACTTTTTAATCATTTCTATATTGTAAATGCATCATTGCAGTAAAGTTTGCAATCACATCTATCTTAATGATATGATTAATTTTGCATTAATATCCACAATGATCTTTACCACATTTTTTTAAACATGTCACAAGCGTTTAATTTACATATAGGTTAGTATACACAGTCAAATATCATTTGTTTGTAAGTAAAGCTGCAGTGCAATGTTATACAGCAAGAAAAACATTTTACAATCATCAAATCCTCTTTCCTTTATATGAATACATGCATTTAATAAATAACTTACACTCTCTTGAATATACTGCAATAAGAATGGTGACGCTCTTAAATTATCCACTGGACATTCATAGAACCCCTGTATTTCCTTCTGATGCAAATCCATTGTGATGATGTGTGTGAGGCCCGACTTACACATCATTTTCGCAAGCAACTTTGTGACAATGCACCCTCGTTTCCTCATTTTGCACTGTTTGCTGTATGGCAGGTATGGAATTACCCCCACAATGGACCGAGCTGATGAAGTTTTGCATGCATAAGCCATGATCAATAATTCCATTATATTGTTGTTAACATCCCTGAAAGTATTCCCAGTAAGCTTGTACAATAGTGTTCCAAGATTATGGATTTATTGTATGACAATTGCTATTTTCTTTATAAATGAGGTGAACAATGATTTAACTAATGAACCATTTTTGTCTAATTATATCTTGCTTTGTATGCATTACATAAATTGAAAATGTCTTAAAATAATTGATCTATTATAAGTGACCTATCAATACTGATTGTAATAATAAGATTATTTATTTTATTTTGTTTAGAGAATGTAAATCTTACAATATTTGTATACTATTAACAGTTTGGCTGCAGTGCTCATATTTGTATGAGGTCAGCATTGCTGGCAGGACCACTACACTGGAAATGTTTTCTCTAGACTGGAAATATGCCGACAATTCACACACCTAATGTATTCATGGGCATCCATATAGTGTCTATGAATACACAACCTCTGTGTTTGCCCTCAGTTTTGTAGCACCTATGAAAATGGAGCACTTGTGTTTTTTTATAACAATCTGTATGAACACAACTGTGAGCAGGCAACATGCTCATTTTTCAAATTTAAACACAGCACTTGAGCTTCCCGCGGATAAATTGTTAATGCAACCATTGTATTGCCACTTCTATTATTGTTTAATAGCAGTAGTGTAGATGTCATTAGACATCTAGAACCACTTGGATTTTCTTGGACATCATAGTGGACTGCTTAACAGGTTCTATGCTCCTTTAGTGCTTCCCTTATATACATATTTACATTAAAGCATGGACACAGTAAATGGACAATGAAACTTTTTTTAAAGTTTTAAACAATGTTATCAACAATGTTATGCTCTGCAATAACAATACAGTTGTTGTTCTAGAGATTCTTAGAATTATTCTAGTAAACTATTATAGCTTTCGTGCAACATATACTTTTTCAAATTTTAAATAAAAATATTTAGCTAATATTGTGTGTTTTTTTTTGCCAAATCAAGCTAAGACAAAAAGAGAAAATAGTATTTTCCTCTTTTTAAATAATATAACGTAATGATATAATATGCATGACAACTTACTTTGTGCCGGTTTGAACAATGTATATATTCTTGCCGCGAATCGAGTCTGCAATTTCCACCATAGTCTCTCTGTTGGTCTTGTGATACACTGAGCATCCACCTTTGCGCACGCCAAGCCGACTGTAAATCAAATTATCGTCTTGTTAGACATTGTTAAACTTCATTGATATAACCTATGTGACTTTGACCAGTTTGTTCTTAAAAAGAAGGGGTTAATTACTTTGCTATCAAATCAGCCAGCTCCGGGTGGGAATTACCACTAATAATTACGATGTCTGACGTGGAATTGCTCTCCATATTGCTCTTTCGAGAGCGGTTTGTGTACCCTACCAGCCTGTAAAAGAATACACAATTATTTTCAGATAAAGCTTTCCGAAGTAATGTTGAGTAAACATAACACATGGATCAGGGACGACGCGTTGGATCAACAAGAAAAACAATAAACCTGGTTTTGTTGAGTAACATAATAACCTGATGGCTGTCTTGTACTACGGCCGATTATTAATATAATAGGAAATCAATTCGGTAGGAATTGTTAGGAACAATACAATACATAAAAGCTGAAAGAAAATTAATATTTATTACATTGTTAACTGTTGCACGATATAAATCAACAAAATCGATAAAAGAAAATGAGTCGAAAATGTTGAAACTTGACTTGTGTTAAGCGATGAATGAACGATGAAACAAGATAAAGATAATAAAGCTAGTCGGTAAAGGTGAGGCATAGACTAAACAGTAAACCACAAGCACCAACCAACATGTTTGATACAATTTACAGGACCAGTAGTCATGTCCTGAAGTCTTAGTTTTATGGTTTATTTAAAGTAATAATAAGCAAATTATAAGAAGATATTTAGACTGCATTAATTATATTTTTATAATCTAAGTTTAAAAAAAATAAGATTTTAGTGAAGGTAGTAATGCATTTCACACTGTAAATATCCACGCGAGATGAAATATTTTTTAGGATAAGATATCTGATTCAGTGATTGGATCTTCACTGTGGACTTCACCTACATAAGTTAATCCATTAAGCAAGGTTAAAATGTTCTTTCGCCGTTTTAACGTTCAAGACTCAGCGGTTTTTTGCAATGGCATGAGCTTAGCTTTATATCCAGGGAAGAAAGAAGAATCGGACAGACTGAATGAAAATTGAAAATTGACAGTATTTCATTGAAATTGACAATTTGACATTATTGTATACGTCAAAACAATGTTTTGTATAAGCACGTGTATTTTGTCGCTGTTTTGAAATAGCATTTTGTTAACATATGAAATATGGGTCTTACCAAACAGTATTTACGTTACGTTCCTAGCGGCACCTTTAATATCATAGCCAGTGCTGATTGTAATAGTACTCATGTATCACTAAACGGTATAAGTGGAAGGTACATTGCTGTGGGTGCTTGTGAACATGTTATTATTTGGGACATGAGACTCGGAGAGAAGGTAATAAGCAGTTATTATAAAGTTCATAAAGTTTATAAATTGTGTGCGAAAGTGCGAAAGTCCAATCGGATTTTAATAACAACAAAATCATTCTCAACCTTTATCCCAAACAACCTGTAAAATAGTTCATTTATTTTAAAAAATTGTCGTAAAGACTTTTCAGGTTGCTTCAGTGCATATAAATAAAAATAACAACTCAGTAATAACTTTGAATATATTACAATTAATTTAATACAAGAAATAAGTAGCTAACTGCTTATAAATGAAATTAATGGTAATTTATCACAATGTGTTTATAAAATAATGTATGCAAAACCACACAGGCACAAGTGATACCGGGAGAAAATACAGTTGTATCGCAAATAGCGGCAAGTCCAACTTTAAACCATATAGCTGTGGGGTATGTGGACGGCAATATAAATGTGTTTGAATTGACCAACAACGAGGTGGTGTGTGTATTCGCCGGACACAAATCTGCTATCACCTGTCTGCAGTATGATGAACAAGGACATCGGATTGTCTCTGGGTCTAAGGTAATATTGTTAATGTGGTTTCCAGCTGAACTTGTAAGCAAGGCAAGTACGTTAGCCCTTAGGAGTATTTATACATCTTTACAATCTTAGATAGGCCTTCAGTTCTGTTAAAGGTTAGATGCAGATGTCCATGGGCTACAGAAATTTCATGCATATTTTATTTAAATTATTGTGGTGTTTAAAATTAAATTTTATAGTTCTAAATTAAATAGTATTTAATTGTACTTTAAACAGTATGATTTGGTTATGAACTATTTTATGTAAATATTTCACATTTGTTAAGTATTTACTTTAGTTAAAACAATAGATCCATGATTTATTATTTTTATAACCGTTTTTTATGTGAGAAGATTAGCAAGCATGCAAAACACCTGATGTGAAGTTGTCGCACAACATAGACATCCATGTACAACCACAAACACGACCGAAATTGTATCTGAGCTTGAACATAGATATGTTGCTACTCCTGAGGACTAAGATAGTCACCGTGCTTCAAAATTTAATGTTATGTAATGTTTGCAGGATACTGAGGTGATATTATGGGATGTGGTTGCAGAGAAAGGTATAGCCCGTTTCAGTGGCCACAAGGGAGCTATAACAAGTGTGCTTTTTATAAATGGCAAAAACTGTATAGTTAGTACATCCAAGGACACATTTGTAAAGTTCTGGGACATTGAGACTAAGCACTGTTTTAAAACTCTGGGTGGTCATCAAATGGAGGTAAATACATCAATGTTTATCAATGAATCAGCATATCAGTAGATTTCCAAATGTTTTTTGTTTTTGAGTTAACACTTTCCCTGCTGGCTACACAATTACTTGGCGTAATATACTTGCGGCTTGTACAAATCTGTTGTGTATAAACTTTGTGTGGATCATGGGTGAACACAAGTGCTGTATTTACGTCGGCGCAAGTCCGGGTGGCGGAAACAACGTTTGTGCATTCGTACATGCTACATGGATGATAAAAATATGACTTTTCTGTAAATTTTCGCTGCATCGCCAGTGTAGTGAAAGCAGCTCCGGTTTAGTGCCGCCTCCCGTAATGCTCACTTAATGTAATATATGAGCTCTGCAGTCAGTGTTATCTTGTTTATCATTATCATTAGTTGATCATTAGATGACCTGCATGGGCCAGTTGTAACTATACTGTGTTGGAACATATGAACATCTGACATACAATGGGTTACAAGCTCGCCTCCAGGGCAAGCAGATATCTGAATAATTAATTCAAATTTTTATTTTAGATCCATTTTTACACTCGTCTTTGTGTAGTGTGTGTCCATGGCATTCAACAAATTCAATTTAATTCATATTTTAATTAATTATTTTATATATATTTGTATGTACAATCAATATCAAACTGATTATATTGATGGTTTCAAGGTATGGTCAGCAGTGCTGATGAAAGAAGAAAGATATTTGGTGACAGGCAGCATGGACCAGGAGCTGCGAGTGTGGAAACTGAATTGGACAGATAAGATCAAGGATGAGGACAAACTTGCACACCAGTTGGAAATAGTGAAGTTAGAAGATAATGATGAAGTAGAAGACAGTTCTGTAAGTGCCAGTGGTAATCGAATACATTTTTTAACAAAACATGGAAATGAAATAAAATGTATTGTCCATTCTGCTAACAGAGATAAGGCTTAATTAAAAATTGCAATGGTGTTAATTGTGGCGACTTTCCGCTACTCGACAAGAGATGGCGCAACACGATCCTGAATCACGCTATCAAAGTTTCCTAAATGTCTTGCATATATACAAAACTCCGAAATGAGACTATCGGAGCACGATTTGCTGCTCTTCTTACATAAAAAAAAATGCTTACTCACTAGAACGTGGAAGCGTGATAATATGTGAAGTACATGACACGCTACAAATTGTTTGATGTTTACTATTCGGCCATGCCATAGATTTCAAACATTTCTAAGCATAGTCTTAACTTTTTTATGCTCAGATGTTGCAGTGTCTTCAACTGGGTACGTTGGTGCGCGGCGGTAAGGGTCGCGTTGTGGGTCTATCCGCTGACCCCGGCCAAACTGTGCTTGCTTGCTATGGGACTGATTCACTACTAGAGTTATTCTCATTCTGCTCCGACGATGACGCCAAAGCAAGGATGTCTAAACGGATAAAGAAACAACGGAAGAAATTAACGTGAGTAAAACTAAGTCCAAGGAGTTTGAACATATGTATATTTATAAACTACACATATATACGAAGATATTATATAATTTTATCTAAAATAAAGTTGTTTATATACATACTTTGAAAGCTTTTTGTAGATTCGATAATATCACTTGTTACTTTTAATTTATTTGAGCGAATAATCATATTTTGTTTTTATGAAGAAATATATTTTTATATTATTACATTCAGTGCATCCGTACTGTTATTTTAGCAATGTTTATCATGATTATTTTTACCTATAAGAACATGTGTAGTTTTTCTATTACACAAAGGTTGCTATTATGAACATCAAAGACGTCTTCCACCTTTAAAATGCTACTTAAAATATTTTATTGACGAATAAAAATGGATATGACACTCTTCTTCCTAATGTGCTTAAAAAATATTTATTTAAAGGAAACTAAAGGAAAGTGGCGAGGTGGAGCCCGAAACCACAGAAGTTGCAGAGTTACTCACCTTGTCGGACGAAGTGCGTAGGCTTTCTTCAGTAAAATTGACCTCAAAAATAAAGTCGACGACGCTTCTACTGGGTACGACGGGTGAGCTACGCGTAGGAGTCACGCTAGCCAACAACACGGTTGAGTTACACAGTTTAAAGATTGCTGAGGGAAATGAAGGTATAATTTAAATTATTAAATTATTTATTTTTTATTTTATAAGTTTTTGTACACGGTATAACACAAAAGAAAGGTGTATGATAGTAAATGTAGTACAAAGGTCTACTTATTTCAAACTGAAATCTCTTCCATCAGCCCTGGGATCGGAAAGAGCATTTGAAAAGCAAATCTACCGTGCACTAAACTATATACTATAAAATATATATAATACATATTAATAATGAATAATGATACATATTATTAATGAAATATGATTTAAAAGTCATAGGATCCTTCATAGTTACACTCACCGATATGTCTATTTTTCATTTTGGTATTGCTGAGTTGGTATGTTTTGATTGGAAGGATAACTTCAAAGATCTTTGAATGTCGATTTGAAGGAAACTTTGGTCAGTTATACTTTAGATGCTCTATGGTATTAAACTGCTGTGATTAGAATGAGTTGTGATTAATCAAATAACAATAATAGTTATTATAATTCTGGGGTTATACAAAACTTACCATAGTCATATTTTTTCAGTTCAGTGCCTGAAACAAATAACACAACCAGGCCACCAGAAGGAGCCTCGCTGTGTTGCCATCAGTTCAGACAACTTGGCCATTCTTTCTGCATCTGCCGACTCTATAAAACTCTGGAATAGGTTTGTTGATATAATTGTATTAGTTCAAGAAGTTATTGTCTATAGGAATTTGGTCTGGTTAATAACAAAAAGAAAGAAATAAAATAATTTTTCAAAGATATTCAATATATCGCTACTTTAAAACAAAAGGGCCACCAATCGAAAATATTCAAAATTCTTTTTATTGTAAAAATTCAAATTTTGTCAATCACATATCTGAATCAACCATTAAAAGCAGAATAAAAATATCTTTCTAACAGTGTATAACACCTGTTTATCAGTTTTAAAATTACAGAGCAATTATACTAGAACTGATTTTGAAAACTTTAAATGGCTCTCCTGTAAAATTAGGTATAATTGCGTTGTGGCCCTTTTGTTTTGAAGTAGCGATATGGCATGCTCATTTGCTACATTTCTCATACAAAAACAGATATCGAGGAAGATTCTCAGCCTTCCTTTGAAGAAAATTAATAATGAAATAACGTTCCAATTTTGATCCACTGTTCTGTTCGATTTCTAAAAATAGACACAGAAGTGTTAAGATGCAACATTGACAAATGGTCCGTGACCAATAGAGACAATCAATCAACAAGCGCTATAATAATAATATATACTGCGAACAAAACGAGATAAGACTAGCGTCTTAAAATGAAAATATTTTACAACAAAAGTACTTTTCAGCTGGCTCGTCAAGCTAATGTCAATATAAAAAATCCCTCATAGTTCTAGGAAAATTCATAATTATTGAGTGCATCGTCTAAGGTATAAATATACTTTACGGCCCCTGGATTTGCCACATGAAAATATACAAAAATAATCCCTCATTGTTTAAGGGAAATTCGGCAAATAATTATAGAGCGTGTCATTTAAAGTACAAAAATACTTTACAGCTTATGGATTCGGGACATGAAATTAGTCATAAATAATCCATCATAGCTCAAAGGAAATTAAGCACATAATTATTGAGTGCATTGTCGAAGGAAGAAAGATACATTTCAGCTCCAGGAATCTGGGCATGAAAGTAGACGTATAGAATCTCTCGCTGTTCCAGGAAAATTCGGCAAATAATTATTGAGAATGCCATCTAAGGTACAAAAATACTTTACAGCCCCTGGATTCGGGACACCAAAGTAGACGTAAGGAATCCAACCTCACTGGGAAATTTGGTAAATAATTACTGAAGGTTCCATTAAAGGTTAACCACTAAGATATTACATACACAGATGAAAAAAAACGCATAGCCCAGTAGTAAAGATCTGGCTTCCTCGGCACTCCGAGAATTAATTGCTTGCCCCATACTTTTTAATTTACAAATTTATGTGCATATTTCAATTTATTCATCAGTTTTTTTTATTATGAAAGAGTAAAAAACGGGCATGCAGGCCACCTGATGTTAAGTGGTCACTGCAACCCATGGACAACTATATACGTCCAATCTTAAATAGAACAGAAGTTAAGGATGGACGCGGATGCGTTCCTACTCTTGAGGACTAAGATGGTCGCCTCCAATGATGTGTATACGGCAACCACACCTTCCCAACCGAAACACAATACATTAAGAACATGTCCGCCCCGGGCGAGCTCTAACGGCTCTATCACCTTTAAATTTACCAGTTGTTTTAGCGGAAAAGGAAAACATCACGAGGACGTTTGCCTGTTAGATCTTCGTAAAGTTCTCAAAGAGGCGGGGCGTCTACCAATCGTGATTCTCATTCCCAAAAGAAAATTATGCCCAAATGTGCGACAGTAATGAATTCATAATGAGGACTATGTGATGACACGTCAGACGAAACAGTAAAGGTCTTTGAGATCTTATATGCAGTTTTTAAACTTACACCGTTTTAGATTGGCAGGATAGACTTAGTCAACAGTGGAAAGGAACCAAGAACCAGTCGCTTCCACCATGGAGAAGAGAGAAGGCTGCAACATCAGATTTCGTTGTCGAACCAAAAGGAAAATACTTCAGACCCCCCCCCCCTCACAGTAAGAGAAGGCAAAAACAGAAATAAAGTCCCCCCCCCTCTCCAACAGTGAGAGAAGGCTAACATAGTTTAACCAGGTGTGCGTCCCAAAGTTGAGATCAGGGCGAAGAGGTAGCACGTCATCACCCAAATTCCCTCGCTCAATCAAAAATTGATACCTAGTTCTTATATAGTAAAGTGACCAACAAGATAAACTGCGAAGTAGATTACGAAGGAACGTGCAATATATATTATACAGTGACAGCTCCGGAGTGATTCCTGCCAACGATGATAAACGAGCCGCAAACTAACTAGCCGTCTGAGTCTGAAGTAAATATAAACAGGACAAAAGATCTACCTTTCAACCGTCTTAAAAAAGAAAAACAGTAGTAGCCTTTTTATGTCAGAAGAGTAGCAAACGAGCATGCAAACCACCTGATGTTAAATAGTCGCAGCCCATAGAAATCCACGTACAACCACAGACACGACTATGGATCCGATCCGATCCGATCCGATCTG
>DWON01004120.1:0-16774 GCA_018251015.1 Phocides pigmalion okeechobee | reverse complement strand
GACGTGGTTTCCCATGGGCTGCAATGACCACTTAACATTAGGTGGCTCCTTTCTTACTCTTTCATATTACTAAAAAAAATTAGAACCAGTTGCATGACTCGTACTCTGTACTAGTATTCTCTGTACAAGATTCGACTTGTGCAAATCATGGACAAAAAGCTGCATTTCCCTCAAGTCTTCTCTCGTCATGCAAATCAAATTTTTGTTTCCTCGTAAGGTTCATGTAAATAAACCTTCCTTCTATGATACTCCCTACTTTATGGAGTCCAAGTTGTATCGCAGGGTTCAGTTTGCTGATATACTTTGTATTCATTGCACATCTATGGCAAATTACTTTACGAACTATGTAAATTTAATTCTCTTCCTTTTATAGTAAATACTAAGAAAGTCATATACTATTTGCAATACATTTGTTGACCATGAATTAATGTATATGTTTATAATATATAAGTTATATGTCGTCCAACCATTGGTTTGAAACGCAAAGAGTGGCCAGTTCAAATTCGAGCTAGGTTAAATGATGAATTTAAATGTTTATTATGTTGCAGTATTTGTTCATTCCTGTTTGTATGTGGTCATAAAACCTACAACGGGCTATCTAAGTATGAAGATAGGAGTCTAGAACTGATATTAATTATAAAGTATATGTATATGTAAATATATGTAAATAACAATAAAACCTTTTATACTCATAGTTCAACACTAGGATTCGTTTTGTCGTGACCATGAACAGATACATAGCTAGAAGAACACAATCCTGGATAAAATTTTAATTCATCATGTACGTCTCTATTTAGCAGAGGATCGAACCCGCGAACCGTTTCCGAATCGGTATCATTCCTAATTACGCCAGCATGCACTAAATTGGACAGTACTCAGTTGTCCAAAACTTTTCAGTCCGCTAAACTATTTACGGCAGTCCAACGGAAATAACCTTACAGTGCCGTAAAATATCAGAATAGCCAGGCGGGCCGTTCATACATGTCATTTTGGATTCTCACAAGTGCATATGACTCAGTAATTGTTGAAATGTTTGTATGTATTAAATAATCAAATAAATAAACTAGACCAACCTTACTTTGAGTAAAATCCAAGTACGAGTATTTTATGAATCATTTATCAAGTCAATCATCAACTTATCACGACAATTAGTGTCTACTACACTTTAACTAAGCTACATACGCGTACGCTTGTTACCTTATCTCGAGCTGCTAAAGCGACATCCAGCTGTCTTTCATGCCATTTCTTAGCTTGAGCGTAATCGCCAGCACACCTGTGAATGACATTCATTTTATAAAGAAAATATAATTTATTTACATATGTATCTTTATCTTAAACTAGTTATAACAGCCGCCTAACTTAAACAAATTAAAGGAATCCCATGCCCATGTGGCTAGATGCCAAGAACGCCATATCCCCGCGCTGAATACCGATCGAATTCTCTGCGCGCGATTTGAACCAGCCCTCTTGTCAACTACAGCGTCCTCCAAACGTAGGGCCAATTATTTGAAAAAATGATTTGATGAAAATACATTAGTTTGACGTACCAAATGCCATTAGAACATTATCGAAAAATAATTGTTTTATATAATTAAAGTCCATTTCTTATATCACTTCTTATCCTTACATTTAAGTAAACGCGCATGGTACCGTGACGGTTTTATAGTGACAGAAATCGTCACTCCTTCCGCTGCCATTAAATAAAAAAACGTCATTTTTTTTAAATGTCGACGGAAAGAGTGACGATTATTTTTAACATTGTTATAATATTTCTTTCATAGGTCGATAAAGACGTTTAACTTCAAAGAACGTAGATGTTGCGGTGGTGTCGCTGAGAGCTATCTTGAAATACTTTTTGTTGTTGTGTCTTACAAAAGTAGCTTAAGGTTAACGGTACTCACCGTGCCGCATGCCCTAACCCGGCGTAGGCTCGGGCTTCAATGGCTCTATCGCCCAAGTTCTGAGCGATTCTCAGAACGTTCTCGTGGTATGCTATAGCTTGGGAAAAGTTCCGCCTGTAGTGATAAGACGAGCCTAGATTCGAGTACGCTCTCGCTTCTTCCACCTGAAATTATACGTTTATCTTAACTCCAAAATACATAATATTTATTCTATTATATATGGGGTTGCTACTAGCAAATTTTAAAAATTTGCTTTTGAAGTAGTAATATAATAGTGAATGAAATGCAAATAAATTCGATCAATAAATTACCTGCCAATTATACTTATTAACAAAGTATCTATTACCCCTAATGACATGAAATGAATAATTAAAAGAGATGTGTAATACTTGACATTATCAAAATGTTTACCAGATATTGAACAGTTATTAAAATTGTGCAGGAAACAATGCAAAAAACAACATAATTAACAATGCATTACTTTCTTATAAGCTGTCTTTTGGTCTCCTCTCAGTGGAAGCTTTCCAGTATAAAATAATAAAATTAGATATTTCCAATTTTTCCAACAGCAATACAGCTACAGCCTTTATAAGGATTAAGCTTCCACTCAAGAATGAGTTATATTTTTTTATACATCAATTTAACAACAAGTACATACATATTACATATGCAATCTAATCACGTATGGCCTATTCATGATCGAGCAGTGCATTTTATCATAAACACTTTTTTACTAAAAGTTTAACGCACTTGAAGACAAGTTCTGCGCCTCCTGTGTTGATAATTACAAGTGTAGTTGTTTTTTCACTTTTTCATTCTGAGAAAAGTACGGAGTATGTACCGTCGATTGGCGTTAGAAATAAATGTTCTGTAGACATTTTCTGCTTTTAAGTCTTATTATATTCGCTTATCAGTATTTTTTGTCAAATAAACTTAATTTAAATACAATATTAAGAGAAGCTACAGTTCTATATATTTCAATAATGGGGAAAAGGTATAAGTAATTAGTATTTATTTTCTTGCGTTTCGTCGCCCTAAATTAATATTTCATATCATGTATATCAAATTAAATGTAGGTGTTTTACGTGCACATTATATATAGCACAGATTGAGTTTCGTATATATTATTATGAGAGTGAAACAGTTAATGTTTGAATTTTCCGAAGAGAATGATGTTTTAAAGGTGGGAGTATTGTATCTCGACCGTGGAGGTTTACTTGTGTTTCGGTTATTCGATGTTCGGAGCTCAAGTAGGATTTTAGTCGTGTTTATGGTTGTACGTGGACGTCTATGGGCTGCGACTACTTAACATCAGGTGGTTTATATACTCGTTTGCTACTCTTCTCACATAAAAAAAATATATTTTACGTTTACTTAATTGTCAATTGTATACATACCTGGTCCCCCAAACGTCTAGCTAATCTCAAATGCTGAGTATGACAATCCACAGCCGAGTCGAATTCGCCCATAGCCAGGTAGACGGCGCCAACGTTGCCTATCTCCCTCGCTTCCTGCAGCCGATCCCCCATTTGTTTGACAAGTTGAACGCATTGCTTGTGGCTGGCTAGCGCGTTTGGGTAGTCTCCGATGGCGGTGTACACGTGGCCTAAGGACGTGAGAGCCGCAGCTGCAGCTTGTGTGTCCTAAGAAAGATATAGAAACAGTTATTGGCGAGATGGTAAAAGTTATGCAGTTAGAAACAGGATCAATTGTTGATAAGGTGGTATAATCAATTCGGTTTGAGAGGGGAAGTATCACCGCCTCACGCAAATTTAATGTGAAACATTTTTTGCGTTTTAGGAAAGTGTGACTGGTTTGTTGCATACGGCTTATTTACCATGAGGTGAGGTATATACTTGTTAACAAATTAATCAAAAAATATTTTGAAGCGTTTCTACTCTTAAAATGTTTCGCTTAGCATTGTCAATCCTTCGTAGCCGTTAGTGTTATTTATAAATGTCTTGCGCTTATACTACAACGTATTATTAAGTAAAATCAAAATATTTTTATTCAAAGTAGATTCTTTACAGCCCTCTTTTCACATCAATAAACTACCGCATAGTTTTTAATAGGTAAGTCAAAACTATGCCGAACGCATTCCCATATAGGATAGGCAAGGCAAAAGATACTGGCCGACAAAAGTTTTACAGATGTGTAGGTATATTTTTCATCATATCATTCTATAGTATAAATTTTAATTGTATTTATTAATCATTACCATGTTGCATTGTGCGTACCTATTCATTAAACACAAAAAATATCTCATATGTACAACAATTCAATAGTATTTGTAAGTCAATTTTCTTATCGCTGTTGTCTAAAATATGGGCCAACTGCTTTCTTTTACTTTACTTTACCTGTTTCAATAATATAAATCTACTGCAAGCAGCAACTCTAATACGATAACAATAAGTACGACATTCCCCAAACGCTTGGTTCGAGGGGTGCCTGTATACTTTGGGAGATAAAAGGATTATAAAAGCAAACAAAGAAAGAAAAAAGCATTAGAATGGAGCGCATCCTTTTCACCGAGGAAGTGGAGGGCAAAGGAAAAAATACTCGACGACAGACCGCCAATAGGCTCTTTGTCTCGAACGAAATAGAATAGGGAAGGTCCTTTTTATTAATGGAATCGATAAATTTAACTAATAATTTATGAATGGAGTAAATATTTTCGTATGTTTAATTTAAAAAGTTCAGTGATTACTGTATGGGATACTACTGTTTAATCATAGTTTTGTATTTCCAATACTAGAAATATAGAAAATAGATACGTTGTTATTTATATGTGATTGCTCATACCTATAAACATTTGCTACCAATACCTAATACCATTTGATACAAATATTGTGGAAAAATGAAGTTAATCACAGAAACTTAGGAGAAGACTTGGCAAGTCTTACATTATTACAACGAACAGTTTTTGTTGAAGAATTATATAATAAATTCCACGGTGTGCATTTCGAATATAGTAATTATCATATGGGATTGACTGATAGAAAAGGTATTAATTTCGTCATACATTTATTACCTTGAAGAGTGAAAATATAAAATAGTGCTCATTAAATACATTTTATTATTAAATAAAATTTATAAATCAATCAAGTCAATTGTATGATTAAATAATGAATATGATAGATAGTATACATAAACTTATGTTATTTAATACGGATACCAATTTACTGCCTCGAAAATATTTATGGAAGCTTAAAAGGTTCATTTCTGTGACTGTCTTATTTTTCGAATCAATATCAAATTAATGCTAGTGCTTCAAGTATGTAAATTTTTATTAACAATGTTACTAGAGCAAGCAAGGCACAGCCTTTATTTAAATTCAGTTGCAATTACTGTCGATGGATTATAAATATAATCGATAAGCCCGATATCGACTACGAGTGACAGCTATTGGACCACACTAAAGTTAAGTCGGCCGGTCCAACAATCTAGCTAATTAAGTATGTGCAACATGATACGATAACGTGGTGATTTACATATTGACTCGATCTCCTTTGAACGTTTTCCAGTTTAATAGAAGGCACGGCGATGCTCTCGGATATCTGTCACTACATACAGCATTTCAACGTACACAGAGAGCGGCCAGAGAGATCTGTGTCTTCAACCGAAACGACTTTAATAAATAATACCTTGAATGAGACGCGTTTATCAACCTTCATTATATTTTCTTTTGTAAGCTCGTTTGTTGGATTGCTAGTACAATGCGATACAGTGTAGACTATTATGCAGAAACTAGTATTAAGTACACCGCTCGGGCCCTTTGTTTCTTTTTGTCGGCCGTCAGTCCCGTTGGATAGAACTACTAAAGAATCTTGTGGATCTACTTGGAATTCTACAAACCAACTAGAGAATTCTGGTTTCACGCTACATTTGTTGTCTTACTAAAGAAATATGAACATTTGGTTTTATATATTTTTTATTATGCAAATAAAGTAGTAAATGACCAAATAATTATTGATACCTACCGCACGTGGTCATTTGTAACTAATCCCAAATAGGATAGGAGTCCTACCTGAGGTTGACCCCAGTGCCTTTGCTACAGTTGGAATGCTTTTTAACAATTTATATGTAATAAAGCGGATACTTGCTATATCATAACTCATTTATATTGTAACAGGTCCGACCAGAGAGGTTCTACTGAGGAAGTTCTACCAGAGTGGTATCATGACGGCCCTTATGATCTGCAGACATTATTTAAAAACCAGATGGCCTGTACACTCGTTTGTTACTCTTCCAACATAAAAATTTCTCAAAAAATAAAACTACCGAAATTTCTTGATTATTGTTCTGCATTCTGTTTTTTAAATCAGTTGTAGCAGCCTCTAATATTTCTGTATGTCTCATTAAAACGAGATCAGTAGTTTTTGCGTCGCAACATAATGAATAGCCGGACACAGAACTTTATTTTAGGAATGATATCTTTTAAGTTATGCTGATATATAGAAAAAACGGATTGTTTTGATTTATTTATTCTAAGAAAGTCGAATGTAGGTAGGTATTTTTTATTGTGGTCTTTTTAGTTAGCGTGGAGCTATTACACGCTTACAATTTTGTACATTTTATCAAGGCGTATATACATAATCATATTACAATTTAAGCAGGAACATGCAAACAGAAAATACAACACTTATACCTACATTTTATAAAAAGCTCAATAATGGTAACATAAAGACAGGCACTTAAATTTTCGTTATATGTACAATAATTACTGTATTTATGTCACTTGTTTTTACTTAAACATGAGGTATGCATAAATTAACTATTCAGCAAGTTATTAACATGTCGGTTTTTCGCCTCAAGTTAATATATCAAGATATGTGTGTAAAACATACAGAATTCATGATGACTTTGGATTGACGTGGAATTCTCGGTTCATGAATATTCACATAAAGTCAACGATTATTTTTATTACAAGTCTTCTGCATTCATCGGACTAATAATTAAGTTTTGCTATGTGTCATAAAACAATACTGCAAAAATATACACAATCCACGAGTTAAGTAGGCATTTCATGAACTTTCAAGACGAGCTATGCATTTTAAACTTACCAAAAGACAATAAATATTCGTCAAGTTCTGAGAATAAAGGATACAAGAATTAAAAAATCTTGTTTAGAAAGTCAAACAAACGCTGACAGGCCACTTTATAAGTTCTCGGTCATTTATAGTGTTTGTGCGAATTTTATCGCGTCCTTAAGGACTTCTAAACAATAGAAAAAAATGTTATTAGATGTGGGAAACCTTATTGCGTAATTATATATTGTACTACTAAACTCAAAGCTTTAAAGAGAACGTTTTTAAATTAGAATTATAATGCAATAATTAGCGTTTATGACTCAAATAGCATAAAATCTGTTGCACATAATTTTATAAATATTAAACTGTAATATATACTTATTTGTCTCTCCATCTTATCTCCATACAAATATTATCTACACAACACAACATTATTCTCACGGTGGCAAAACAATAAAACTGCATACGATTTACATAATATTAATAGGTCTGAGATATCAAGAGATCAGTCGTTGGAGATGCGCAAAGTATTTGAGCGATGCCACACAGAAATATGCATGTTTAAAATCCCTTTAATCTTTGACGGGCAATTCAAAAGCACGGCTTAAAGCTTACGCTACATCTAACCGACGATAAAATGTGAATATTGATATGTGAAATTTGCAATATACTATTATCTAAGATGAATATTTTTAGTTTTTGAATAAGTAAATTGAGTAAACTTTTAGTTTTGTTTAAACGAAGCTATACGAACAATATGCAGCATTGAAAGCAAAAACGAATATCAACTTAATTGTACCACCTATTAGAACAGTTTGACAGTTTTGTTGATAATAATTGACAGTCGTATCTTATTAATTTTAATGTGTTACATAGATGCCCAACTTTCATTGCTACGTGATAGGCGACTGTTAAACCAATAAGGGAGGTACCAACGCTGCCTTTATTATCTACAATTTATACTATAAATCAATAATGTAGTATTATTTACCCTTATTTTTGGTAGTCGTAAAGTTACTTTATTATTGAAATTTTAAAAATAGTGAATGTTCAGGTGACTGCGTGCCTTGCTCGGCTGATAGCAGCTGCGTTGCAGCGTCAGTTATTCTAGGCATTCACTAATGAAGCTCAGTTACTGGCTCACATGTTACTGTCAAATTATTCGCGGTTGGTATCTAGGCGCGCGATCGTGACGGCTAAACTTATATTAATGTCCGTCTGTGCGTCCGCGCATGCCGGTGATGGTAGTGGTGATATAGGAATCTTTAATTATGGTAATCTGGTAAGACACCTACATGTATAATAGTGAATTATACCACCTATTTGTTTTATTGCACTACGAACATTGCGCTTTCGATATAGGTACTTTCACTTTTTGTCTCTACTACACATTAAAGTATTATCGTCGTACATCTGTTATTCTAAGGTGCACTTGATTAGAGCCTTTAATTTTTAAATACACATGTGCACATTGCGCTATTATATATGATACCAAAATACATTTATAACAGCATAGGGTATTCTATATGTAAATGTTTTCTATCATGTATTTTATGTTGTACTTGGTATGTTTTTTGTGCAATTCCATAAACAACTGGGATTGTAAATGCAAAGTTAAGTATATGTTAGTTTCCCAATTGAGCTAATGGCAATTATATTTAAACCAAGCCTTTTGTAATCGTAAGCCATATATAGGATTTGTAAAAATAGATAACAAAAACCAGTTATAGCCAGTCGATTACAAATACACTAAAATAATAATGGTATATTCTATTATGCCGCTGCCCATTATAAAGGCTTTGTTCAAATAAAATTCTATTGTCTTTGCTTTTGTAGCTTAGAGTAAATTGAAAACGAAATGATACAGCCTAATGAGTTAATGTTTTACAAAAAACATTTAGGTCCACAATTTGACTGTTTAATCGCACTAAAGCCTGAAGCATTAATGTCCGAATAGTCGGTTTTAATAGCCTGTACATAACATATCTGAATGAAAGGACCCACCAGGTCAATATGGTCTTCCGCTTAATAGATTTTCCTTTGGATTTGCTCGTGGAACTCTGTCATACAAATGAGGAGTGTCCAAATAAAAGTAGGTATCTTTTCGTTAAGCATATTATACCTTAGAGTACCTACTTCATGTAATGGTGAGTCTGAGGTCAATCGTAAGTCAATAAAAACCAAAAAGTAACAGAATCACACGTCTATCGGGTCGGCCGTTTGCAACATAAAAGGAAATCCTCTCTGTACGATGCTCGTGTTCCGATAAATTCCGAGTCGGCTACCATTTCGCGGTTATTTTGAATCGCCGCGAGTTTTTGTTAAGCGCCGTTGCGCGGAACACGTAAAGTAAATATTTTTATGACTATTTGTTCCATAGCTTGTGCCACGTTCGCGTGACCGGTGCGCTTTGAGTTACAATAATACCTATATTATTTTTATTTTTTGCCTTCGATGACACATATTTGCATACCCTAAGTAACACACATGTTGGAATGTTGGCAACATTGTTTATACTTACGTGCCAATAATGCAGTACTAGGGTTACGGCTGTTTTTGTTTTATTTCAGATGATTTGCTTGCAGTCTCAAAGTAAGTCGAAGTCAAAACAAAACTTAATTGACCTTATGCTATTCTTTGGAGTCCGGTTTCAAAAATTGAACCTTTATATGTTGTATTGGCGAGACTGCAATGGAGCGCTAATTTTAAAGATTCACTGAAATGGTTATAATAGACGATATGTGTAGTAAAACACACAGACATATAAATATAGAATAAAACACAGACATAGTTAGAGGTTATCTGTAAAATAGTAATAAAAAATATAGAATCTTTTTCGACTATATCCTTCAGTGTATACTTTAGTATCAATTGATTAAAAATATTCTCAGTGTATTACGCGTTGATATTTTGAAGTTTACTTTTTAATTAAGTGTATATTTTATTATTTTTTCTGATTATTCTTGATCTTTTCATTAATAAACTATGTATGACAGACTAGAGAAACAGGTTACTAGTCGTTAGGAACAGCAACGTAATTTTTTAGGTGAAGCTCCCATACTTTTGCTATCAGTAAGAAGATTGAATAGATTGATTGAACACTTTGCGTACTTTCACCTGGAATCAAGTAAATTCTATTAAATATAAAAAGATTGAGAAACTATACATTCAGAAATAAATGTAATAATACTTCATCAATACGAATTTTGAGGAGATCGGTAAGTATAAATATCAATTATAAACTTGTCTGATCCGACGGAGCCTCACTTCCGACATCAATTTAAATTTCATTTCTCATGCGGCTTGTTATTAAAATTGATATTTTTAAATTGGAAAGTTATAAGAAGGAAGTTCTCTATATATTGTTAAGCCTTAACAAAATCTGATACTTGCGATATTGTATTGTGAATGTATTGATGTACGTGAATTTATTTGCGTAAAAATAAAGCATTACAAGTAATTGAAGTACTACATTATTGCAGCCGATTTCATATCGCAAAATTTAAAGGCCTAAACATTTGCAATGACTTACAAAACTTAAAAGATTGGTATCAGAGATTGGAATCGTTATCAGGGATATTTCTTATGTGAGGTAACTATGAGTTGGTGTGAAGATGTATTACGTAACAAATAAATACCAAATAAATCCTATACCGATAAAATTTTTAATTCTGTAGTAAATGACATAATCTATGAAATAAATTTATTTTACTTCATTTAAATGTCTTACACAGGGATCCAATTGAAACATATTACATCATATAAAGCCACTACCGTTTTTTATGTTATTGAAACAGGTAGCAAATGAGCATGCAATCCAATTGATGGTAAGTGGTCACGGCCGCAAACGGATATCAGTAATCAACTCCATTTAAGGATGGATGGTGAAATCGATCACAAATGCATTACTTCTACTAAAGACTATAATTGTTGCCTAATATGTAAGCGAGGCGGCAACTATGCCTTTTTACCAAAACGCATCAATAATTTCTGATAGACATGGATGTGGTGGTGGCGTTTTCCCATTTTAACCACGTAACAGTGCTTATATTCAGTAAAATATTGTTAGACATGAAAGTAGATAAACCTCGGTACTGAATGTAAAATCTGGACTGGATACCCCGACCACCTTCCACGTTGGACATCTTCTAAAAATCGGAGTAGGTACTTGTAAAAAGATACACATTTTTTAAACAAAATGAAAATATATAAAGTGTGTATGTATGCGTGTGTGTGCGCAAAGTCAATATCCGGTCTGCTCAAAATCATCAAAACATAACATGTCAATGACATAACGAAGCGGTAATATAGATAGCTTTCTACGAAAATATGTACGTACTAGGTAGGAATTAGTTTGGAGCTCGGACGCGATAGTCGCTTTGTAAAGAGCTATCTCAGTGGTACATTTACACGATGACAGAGCTAATCGAGCGGTAGCGGAGCCAGAGTTATGTGGGCCGCGTAGCTGTGCTACCGTAGATCGTTTTCGTATCGCTGTTACTAATCTTAAGTAAACGTATTCACGGGTATTTGCTAGAGGCACATTAAAACATTTTATAGGATATAAATAATGACATCTCTACTACATAAAAGTAAAATGTTATCTGTTACTTTAGTGGTTACGTATCTTGAACGCGAAAACTACTGATTTAATCTACCTAAAATTTTGTACAGAGTGCTCGTATATCCGATCTCAATATAGATCATTTAATCTCTAGGTTATTTTGCTGTATTGTTAATAGGAGGCATCTAGGCTTATACTTCGCTAGCAAAGTCCCAGGTTAATGCTAGTATATATATATAGGGAGACATTACACGACCCCTATGTAATAAATTCAAGTGAATAGTAAAAAATATATCAAATTTATTTGAATCAACTATGTGAATATTTTTTTCATATAATAAATAAAGTTTCAAATAAATTTATTATCATATATGTAATGATGAAAATCTAATTAAAATAAAAGCCTAACCTAAAAAATCTAAAGGGAGTCCGTGCCCATGCGGCATGGTTCCAAGAACATTCAAGTTCCAAGTTTCAAATTGTTATGGTTAATTGTAATACATAGTTTTTCTATTTACATGTAGATAGGTAGCCCATCGATTATTATTTAATATTTATAATAGAATTATTGGAATAAGTAAAATGAAAACCTTTGCTTGTAACTACGCAGTAAGAAATACAAAACCACTTTCTCTACATGTTGAAGGATAGAGCTATGTCGTGCTAACCTGTAGCCACCTAGTCTTACGCGTTTAAGAACTCTACAAATAGCAGAAGTCCGTTTCTTATTAGCCTTTTGAGGTACCGCCACCCGTCGCAGTAATGCTAATTTGCAGTAAATGCGCCAACATGCACTGAGCTCTTTATTGCACTAACGTAATGACTCTTATCGATCATCAATTCTTCTTATTATCCAACTAGAGGCGTTTAAAGGAGGAAAAAGTTACGTAACTTAGTTTTTTCGCCCATACATTATCATAGATTGCTCAAAGTATTTCCCTCGCGCATGTTGGTGGTTCTGAGGAATTTAGAAAAAGCTAGCGATTATCTTCCTTACCTTTTCTGTGAGATAATTATTGCAGATATTTAGTGCTTCACATGATCTATATGATAAGGAAGCTTCTTTATAGGCTTAATTCGAAGAAGTGTAATTACACTAGTTGAGAGCCACGAGCCCCATCGTATATTGCAATGAGGTGACTGAAACGATTGGGATTATTGCTACTTGAATCGTTAAACTTTATTGTCAGATTGTTACTCTAACGTAAAGTACAGAACTATCATTTCCACACGTAGATATATGAAATCTTATAGCTTCTTTCCATATGTATTCCATTTTATTCAATAAGCTTTCTATACATTTATTTTAAAGGTGGTAGAGCCGTTAGAGCTCGCCCGGGGCGGCACCACCGCCACCCTCATAACCCGCCGTAAAGAAACATGTTTTTCATGTATTGTGTTTCAATTGAGGAGGTGTGGTTGCCGGATATACATTAATGGAGGCGACCATCTTAGTCCTCAGGAGTAGGAACGCATCCGCGTCCATCCTTAAATAGAACGTCTGTTCTATTTGAGATTGGACGTGGTTGTTTATGGGCTGCAGTGACCACTTAACATCAGGTGGTCTGCATGCCTGTTTTTTACTCTTTCACAATAAAAAACAAAAAAAATACTTTTGTTATATATTTAGTAATATAGAGCGGCCGCGGAGGTAACCACCAAAATCCGTTGTGAAGCAATTCTTGTGTTGGAGTGGGGCTTAAGGTCTGGTGGCATACATGTACCTTTGTTACTTTTTTATATAAAACTAAATTTATTTCTATTATTGTAAAGGTAAATCGGTATAAAGCAGTTTTTTACCTATAATTTAGCAACAACTTTTAATTACATATTAAATAATTCAACTCATTAGATTGAAATCGTGACCGCCATTATTGCTTGCCACTTGCTTTCAGATCGTGACTTAAATGGGAGCATCTTAGCCGAAACCTCTTACAAGTATAATTGATTGCGTATTATGAACGCTTAGAAGTCAATAAATTACTGTTGTAGGAAATCGTTGAGCATAGAGCTTGCGCTCTATTGCTTGTGCGGCTCTACTGAATGACCGCTTAACACGTTCACTACAGCAATGACTTGCTAGCTCTATATCTAACACCTTTGTGGCGCTTTTTAAGGTTTAAATAAGGCTATAGATATCATAGGTTTAGCTTCATACATAATACTTATTTATAAGGTACCTAGCTTTTTAAGATGCCATTAATCAATTTATTAATAGGTATTTTTAAAGGTGGGAGAACTGAAGTTCAACCGGGGAGGTACTACCGCCGTCCTCATAAACCGCTATAAAGCAGTACTTGCGCTTCGGTTAGAGAGGTGCGGTTGCCTTTGAACTTTGGCTGCACTTTGAAGCGAGGCAACCATCTTAGTCCTCAGGAGTAGCAACGTATCTACGTTCGAGTTCAGATAGGATTTCGGTTGTGTTTGTGGTTGTACGTGGATGTCTATCGGCTGCGACTATTTAACATCAAGTGGTTTGCATTATTTTTTAATAAAAAGCTTTTTTTATGTGACTTTTAGGTGTAAATTTTCAATAAATGTAGAATTATTTGATGTAAATGTTGTAATCGGTGGTCAATCGAATAAATAAAAGAAGTCCAATCTGAAGATGAAACGGGTGTTGCTAGTTCTGCAATCTAATATGGAATAACGTTGAAAAATTTTATTTGCCTTATCATCGTCTTCAAATCAGAACTTAATTTTACACAGCTATTTTATAGAACAGTGACATGGTTGCAGATAAAGGTCCAGAGGTTATACTCCCTATATCTAAGCGAATTTTATGACCTTTGAACATTAATATTGTATACTAAGTTACATATAATAGTTAATCTAAGGGTTAGCAGCCACTGCAGCTAATCTACTATTATCTGGTGACTGGTAACAAAAGTGTTCCTATCGCTGAGGACCAACCAGGTAAATTGGGAAAACTTTGTGTTTTTGTACTTTCTATATTATATACTTAAAAACAAAAAAACCAAACAGCATACGCATTATTTTTATGATTATTGATGGTAAAATAAAATTTATATAGAATTGAAAATCAGAACTACTTATCGATACGTTCTATAACATTAAGACTCCCGTCTAAATTTAATGCGCACATTAGATGATTGTATCCCGTATATGCTCGTGTAGTCCAATTACATTAATCCCCTGCTTAATATAATAACCATTCAAACTGAACTCAAGCATTTAACGGAGTTGAGTCTATCAGTAATCGCATAGGCAATTAGTTACCATAATCAGAATTCACTAGTTTTCAATCTGGAATAGTCTTAGAGTATAAAAATATATAGAGTCCGTATCAGAGATTTTCTAACTTTGTTCGCGTTGTATTAAATAAAGTTTGTTGTATATTTTTATACATTTACGGTATCGTAGAAGGATACTATGGGATGATGCGTAAATAGATAACCAGGAGATAGGCAAGAACGTCTGTATGTAATTTTGTATTTGCTTTAAGCCGCAGCTAATTCATCGTGGCCCTTAATTTCAAAAATACATATGGCGAAAATACATATAAAATAAAAATACACATACATGTTATTAAAATATGTTGTAAAAAGAAAAATAGTTGTAAATATCTATTGACGACAATTAAGCCGAAAGTATATACTTGAATTCGAATTAACTAATCTCGTTTTTAGTTACAGAACAGTCACATAAAAATCCTTTGAAAATTATCTAACAATAAAAAAAAGTTCTGTAATGCATATATTTCAAGTTTTATACAATAAGTAATATCTTTACTATCATATGTAGTAGTAGATATTTTAGTCGCGATAAAAAATGTCTCTATGTTACCCAGTATTCAAAAAGTACATATCAGTATGAGATTTAAACAAAAGCCATTAATAACCTCTCAGTGTACTTGACAGACTTATTAATTTAACAAACAAAGGTACTAAAAATAACCGTGTCTGAGGTCATGGTCGAGGCGCGCAATCCCATGTGAAAATTAAATGACTCTTGTTCCCTGCATATGTGAAGGTTTATTTTTACTACTCTGAGTATATTTCTACCTACAATTGTTATTTATTTGCGAACGGAGAAATCAAACTGTTTAATACGCTTCTTTATGTAAATATTCTATTGTGGTTATTTGAAACTCTATTTATATTACTTGGATAAGGTCTGAAGCCTATAAGGGTCTATGCATTATAAATTATAAGTCGTATTGTTAGCAAAATAAATAATAAATTTTGTTATTTACTACTGTTACTATGTTAATTTTTTAGTAGTATAAATAGTTACATGTATAGTTAAGCGTTTAGACACAGATTCTTTTTTAACAAACCTTATTTTTCCTATAAATTGTGAAAATATATAGTTAAAAACGTAAGATGATAATTTTGTGATGAATAAAAATATAATATGATTGTTCTTATTTATTCATTCTAAATAGATGAAATAACAAAATTAAATGCGTTATTTTCGTATAGGACTTCGGAAGCACTTTAATTAATTTTCTAGTTGTTTTTTATCTCTTGCTGTATACAGACGGACAGATTGTCGGAAATCTCTGAATTTAACGATATAATTTATATTAAAAAGTTATATAGTGAAAAGAAGGCTTGATTAGAAGGATTACAACGTATACGGTAATGACATCAAGTGCCACGTTCAAGATCTAAGCAAATATTGAAATCTCCGTGGACATAAAACTTGATGAGAGTACATTACAACTCCGTTTTCGCGATAAATTCTATAGATCTTTAGTTGACTATTAACAATGAAATGAATGAATAAGGGGATTGATTAGTATTTAGGATGTTTGTACATAAACTAATCAAATTACGTGTTAAGAAAGCTTTAGTTTCAAAAATATAAGAAAACGTAAACAATTCCTTGCTTACACTTTCAACATGAAAATTCACGATGGTTGAAATAGACATTTTTGAGTTGCCGTTGTTTAATAAATTATTATAATATAGTTCGATCGTGCCAATTGAAAACCATCAAAAAAGACATTTATGGTCTCATATGTAATTTTTTAAAGTTAGTGTTTTAGATTGGCACAATAGAGCTCTGATTAGTAAAACTTACCTTGCATTTCATAGCTAGTACAAGTTGATACCGATGTGCAGTCAGCGCATCTTTGTACGACCCTTGGCTGAAGTACGCGGCACCAAGGTTGCCGTGAGCTCGGCACTCTCCAGCTGTATCGCCAAGAGATTTAGCCACCGCCAGGTCTTGCTGCATGTAGTTTATAGCTGCATCAAGCTGACTGAGTGCCCAGTGTGCTGACGACAGGGCACTGAATACTGAACCCCTGC
>DWON01004119.1:0-16774 GCA_018251015.1 Phocides pigmalion okeechobee | reverse complement strand
CAGAAATTCTATTTAAGGATGGACGCGGATGCGTTACTACTCTTGAGGACTAAGATGGTCGCCTCCAATAATGTGTAGCCGGCAACCACACTTCCCCAACCGTAACACAATACATGGAGAACACGTTGCTTTACGGCGAGTTTTGAGGGTGGCGGTGGTGCCGCCCCGGGCGAGCTCTGACGGCTCTACCACCTTTATGAAGTCGCCTAAAGTAAAGTACTCGCTGCGACATATGTACTCATGGATTTTTACATATTCAGGTGGTAGAACTATAGTTCGCCTTGGTACCACCGCTGCCCTCAATCCGCCTTAATGCAATTCTAGCGTCGGTTTGGATGGAATATATCTGCACGACTTCAAATAGGATTTCAATCCTGTTTGAGATTTATGTCCATGAGATAAAGGGACTACTTTACATGAGGTAGTTTGCGTGCTCGTTGGATACAAATTTGTATAAAAGTGTATACAATATCAGTGAAGACCTGTTTGAGGTCAACATTGTTTACCCTTCAGTAGGAAGATGGTCGTCTTGCTTATAGTGAACTCAATACCCAGAATTCAATACCCAGGTTTCTTGGAAATGTATGGTTGTTATTGATTCACTTGCAAGTAACGCGACCATCAGTCTTCAGGAGTAACAACGTATTTAACGGTATTTCTCCAACTAAAATTATATTTTAGTATGAGAAGTACCATAGTAGTTGGAGAAGAAGAATATGTTTACGGTGGAAATAAAGGCGGCGGTTAAGACCTTCCGGTTAAACAGCAATCTACCACGCATAACATGGTTGCAAATTACATAAACGACAAAACATAGCTTCACTCAGAATTGGTCCACATTTTAGCAAGATTAAAGCAAATTTAATTAATAAACATGCCGCAAGCATTCCCTGCGTCTAATATTGTCCAATTTTGCGAGCCGACGCCAGATGTCGCGCTGGCTCAACTGCACTAACTCGCCAAAACATCTGCTTGCATTCTACTTGGACCTCTAATTAAGGTTTCCAGATTTTTTACGTAGATGATAAACGGATGCTAAAAAATACAATATTTCAGTGAATTGACAGCGCATCTTCAGTCTAGAGATAGTGGGCCCAGGTTAGTGCCGCCTCCTGCAACGCTGACTCGATCTAATATATGAGCACCGCAGTCAGTGTTAATATGTTTTTGATTTATTAGATTCAAAATAAGTTATCTTATACCAGCGCCAGATGTCCGCGTCTCGCCTTGTTCCCGTTGCCGCACATCTGGCGGACCTTGTCGAACCGCTTCGTAGCCTTGTCCTATCACCTGTCGCTTGCCTCAAGTGGTCTGTAAAACACCGTCGCTTAAAACCAAAATTTTAGTTGGCTGAGATTTAAAAAGCTGAGATTTGAGTGTTTATATTTTGGCAGACAAGATTGTTTGTCCAAAAATTTGAAAATGTAGCAACTTCAAAGCCTTCAAATTAATATTTTATTGATTATAGCTTTAGCTGTTTTGAATTTTTGTATAATTCATTTTGTTTTGTCACTTACAAGCAAGTCTAAAACTATTTCAATTTTTTAGAATAGGTCCCACTTTATTGCTTTAGTTATAATTGGCTTCAATGATTTTTGATATTCATTTAAGGATTTCAACGCGAGCGAAATCGCGGGTAAAAGTATGTATATAAAAATTGTTGTGGTTGACCGGAACAAAATAGCTGACAAAAGAAATTGGGTTTCTTTATAAGTCAGTCAAAAAATATATATCAAAAACTCAAAAAAGTATGCCTGGAATTGCAAACTCAGTGTGAAAGACCTAGTTTATAAAACTAGGCATTACTGAACGTCAAAATATAATCAAATACTTTATAAACAATGAAATAACAATGTCGGTTATGTCTGCAGCATCAAACTTCACCGATCAACATCAAAGATTACCTCGAAACGCGTGCACGGGAACATCAAAGAAAACTTTTAACATAAGCAAAACATAAAAATGACTACGTCGCTATAATCTATAAAAATAAATTTAACATAAACGACAATATCCAAGAACTACATATAAAACAAGTAGTACTTTTTTAAACGAGTAATCCACGTTTGATGAACTCTGCTGGCGATAAGCGGGCTGGTTCATATCTCGCACAGACATTGGCTATTCAACGTGGGAGTGGGATCAAAGTCCTTGGCACCACGCCGCATTGACACGGAATCCCTGTAAATTATTTAAGTCCGTATTGTATTTTTATATTTATATTAAGAATGTGAGATCGCTTCTGGTGACAAGAGGGGTGAATCATATTTCGTGCAAAGAATTGCGATTGCTGTTCAACGCAGTCAGAGTTTTTAGCACCATATCGCATGGACACGGACTCTTCAGATTGTTTAGATTAAACTTTTATTATAATACGTTTAAGACATTCCATGTTAGATTTGTAACTAATATTGTTGTTAAAAAAATTAAATACTTAAAAAATAATGTGAGTACATGATTAGTTTGAAGAAATAATTAAATGCATTATTAAATGAGGGTGGTCGTGGAAAATCATATTGGTTTACGTATGGTAAGGTTGAAACGCATTCTACGTCACCATCACGGGTGAAAAATATAGTAAAACGTTTTTTTATACCAGTAGAATTACAAACGAACGTGCAAGTTACCTGGTGTTGCCTACTCGCAGCATTCCATATCAACATTTCAGTTCACTTCAAAAAAATTGAAGTCTTGTCGAAAGCTGTACTACGATGGACCGTTCCTACTTTTGAGGACAGAAACGATTGCTTCTTGTGTAAGTGTATTTGGCAACCTCACCTCATCCGATCGATTACAAGAATTGCTGCGGCGTCTCCTCGCCTGTAACTGTAGCCGATCTTCTCCAAAAATTGTTTCAAGTCAATACAGGAGCACCTCTTCAACTGTCTAGGATTCCTACATAATTATTTTACATTTGTCTGACATATGTCTGTAATCTTGCTGGCGGATGAAGTAACATTATTTAATGTGTGCCTGGGGATATGAGGAAAGATTAGACGCTGATTGGAGCAGACGTGCCCACTGATTAGCTCTGACAAGCGTGTAATTAATATTCATAGTTAATAGCTCTTCGTTAAGTCTATTGAACTGATTGAAAATTAAAAGATTTATTTATGTAAGAGGTCTTACAATCAAGCAGACCGTTTGATGTTAAATTGAGATGGCAATGATGCCCATGGGAATCCACATACTTCCTCCAAAAAACCGAAGGCTTATCTTACGTGTCACGTCGATGTCTTGCTGCGTTTGAAGACTGAGATGGTCGCCTTGTGTGTAAGTCTCATCGGCAACTGTACTGCTTCATCAAAGACAAGAGTTGCTGCGGGTTATGAGAAACAAAACTGGTCATCCAACCTTTGACGTGGAAAAGATGCCTCCAGCTCAAGGAGTTGCTGATGTCAAGCTGTCTCTTTACCCGGGCTATTCTAAAGGAATCTAGTGTCCGTGATGATGTCAGTCACAAGCGGAGGTTGATGTACAAAGTTAGTACTCTCCTGAGTTGGATTATGCCACTCTCCCGGTAGTCGGAGGAGAGCTAGTCCAAGAGGAGTTGACGACCGTTAAGAGGCCGAGCGGATATGTGAGAGTGGCAGTGGTACCTCCCCGGTCGATATTTCGACCATCCATCAAACAAAAGATATGCTACTGTAAGGTATTACAACCACCTTACCTTTCCTTAGATATACAATAGGTTACCTTCGGTTGTTTGTTTTGTTACCCTTTGTTGATAAACAGAAGTACAACCCATTCGCTTCTCGACGCGGGTAGATCATCAACGGATCTATCCAAACAACTTAACCGCTCTCGAATCTTGTTTATTTATGTAACTCATCTTAGTCGGGTAAGCTAAGGACTCAGTTGAAATCTGTAATGTTTACGGTTGTTTATATCTCTCGTCGCTTAGATTATTTAAGTCGGTATTTGAACTACGTCAATTTAGATCCGTGTTATAAGTGTGCGATTAATAAAGTTAAGCAACGTCGACCGCGACCCGGAATTGGATGGGTTACTGTTAGTGGTAAAATTGACGTGTTAGTGTTTCACAAAGCACTTTTTGCGGTCTTGAATTGTTTTCCGTAGCGCAATGGTACACTTATTTGTACCTCAATCAATACCGTAGTTAATGGGAAGTACCCATGGATAACCATAACTTTTGCTATTTGCTATTTTACTATACATATATATGCTCTTCCTATTTCTTACTTAGATTAAAATGTGTATTTTTATCGAGATTATTAATATATTTTATATAGTAAGAACCAATTAGATTAGTATGATTTTTATATCACAGTTTTCTAAAAACTCACGTTGACCTTCGCCTTGCCTACAAAATTTAAGCTTAGGATACTGCCATAACGTATTTTCACATTAATATTTTTTTATTATGAAAGAGTAAGAAACGGGCATGCAAGCTACCTGAAGTTAAGTGGTCACTGCAGCCCATGGATAACCACGTCCTATCTCAAAGAGAACTGAAGTTTTATTTAAGGATGGACGCGGATGCGTTCCTACTCTTGAGGACTAAGATGTTCGCCTCCAATAATGTGTATCCGACAACCAGATCTTCCCAACCGAAACACAATACATGAGGAACATGTTGCTTTACGGCGGGTTATGAGGGTGGTGCCGCCCCGGGCGAACTGTAACGGCTCTAGCACCTTTAAAACCACCTTTACTTGACCTAACATGAAGAGAACTTAGAACTTTGCCTGTTACTGATTGTGCATATAGACTAAGTTGGATAAATTTTCTAACACTTGCAACATTCTTCAAATTAGAACACATCAGAGCAAATATAGTTGCTATAAGCAGAATAGGTCACATTAAACAAACTTAAACCACACCGCAATATCAAAATTAAATTAAATAACTGAAAATAGAAATAAGTTTATTTAATACGACTTCAATATTTCAGATGTTAACAATAGCGTGTCTCGCTCTTCATCATTACAGTTACGATTTGACAGACATTCCAACATTAATGCTCTGTTCCGGCACATACGTGGGGTATGTCGTAGTGCTCTCAGGAGAAATTGTAGGTAAGGCTACTGATATTGTTATAAAATAAACATTTTTCTAATTGACCATATTTCGAACTAGCTTCAAAGAGTGTCGTCATGGCTAAACGATGGTAGCGGGAGAAAGTGTTGACAGATTCTAAAGCGTTTATCGTGAGCACCACTTACACAGTCAAATCAATAAATTGCGCCATGTTTCATTTGTCTATCTGTAATTTAAAATGCTTATATTGCGTTTGACGCTAATCGTTTTAAGGGATTCTTATAATTTTTTAAAGGGTTAATGTTTGATTTTAAAGAGAGTAGTAATATTTAGAGGCCTTTAGATAACTTTTATGCCCAATAACATCTTGCATTATAACTCGACTTGCATAAGTCTGTGTATTCGCGGGAGTAAACCAAGAAGCTCGGACATATAAATTACTTAAGTGCACCCCGCGACTTCGTTCGCGTCTCTTATAATTCGATGTTTACTTAATTATATAAATTGCTTTTAAAATTTCAAGTATACACACACACACACATAATATATATAATATAAATATTAATAGATAAAGCACTTTTTCCCGAAAATACAAGCAACTAAACAAACCCATTGGACTTATCTTTAAAGAAACAAAAATGTCTAAAGTTCTCATTGCTTGATTGATATCTCGATTTTGGGCCATTCATGATTGTATTAATTAAATATGTATTAGACTTAACAATGGGTCACCTAGAATTTTGAAATTCATTTCGGTGTAAGATCGACGAAGTAAGTGAGAATATCAAGTATGAGTAATACACGATACACATGAGATTAACCAAATGAGTCATTCGGATCAGTTATCATTGGCCACAAGTGTAGCCTTAAATATATTTCGATACTTCCGTTACGACATGCCTGGAAACTGGTCTGGCTTTTTTATACTTATTTTTATTTTAGAAAAGCAATAAACGAGCATGCAGACCACCTTAAACTAAAAGGTCACTGCAGCCTATTAAACACAAATACTTTCAACACTACAACATCGCAACATTACCTTTCTGGATTATTTTGTACGATTGCTGTGGGGTAGTATGTGTAATCCACGAGTACTAGAGTTGATTACACTAAACGTTTCATAAATATATTTAATTTCGACGACACAAGTTATTTGTGATACCGAGATATAGACTTATCCCTATAAAGGAGTCTCCCTTAGTAATAGCGCAGGCTGTGATAAACGGTTTGGTGGCTTGGGATAGAAGAATTGACTTGTTTTGTATTTCTTATGCTGTATTTCGCAAAGCAGCGGGAGCCTACTTGTAACTACATGACAAAGGAATTGGAGCTAATTTAATATTGTTTATAAAACACATATAAAGATATACATAAATAAGTCCTACGAATGTACCTTACCACACCATTACAGGCAAAATAGTTCGGATCTTTTGTACTAACGTATGCTTTGTGTGAAATATCAATAGCATTCAAGATACCGTGACGTCGATCCTTATTGTAGTAGTACAAGTTAATATTCGTATCAAAATTAGTTGTAGGTATATAGTGAACTTGATAATGTACCCAATATTCTCGAATGCTACTTGTATGAATCTATGTGTTTAAACTTGAAAGCAATCATAATAATAAAACCTTAATATTAACCATCGCAACAAATAACCTCAGTTTTCTTTAGGTATATTTGAGCTTAAGTCTAAATAAGGTTAAACATACAGTCAATATAAATAAATGGAAAGATGTTTCTTAGTAAAAGAAATCATACATTACAGCTGATAAAATTAATTGGACTGATAATGTTACAGAAGTCTTATTTTTAAAAATCCCTACTCTCAAACGTATGTTGAGATTCAGGAACGGCTAAAAAAGGAAATCTTAAACTAATGACATGAAGCAACTAATGCATCAATATTTCGCACTGAGCAATGGCCGTCCATGTAATCTGTGGAGCACTTAGCAGTTAATAATGCTTGTTTTGAAATCCAAAGGTTGAAATGAAAGTCGCATCTGTACCCATTGAACTTATTAATGTATTGAATGTTATGCAAAATGGTTCAAAACTCTTACTTAACAAGAGGTCAAAGGTGGTGTAAGAGTTAGAATAAATGTTACAATTCGATTTAATTTCCATGTCGTGTATTGTACCAATATTTATAGTTTTTGCTATCGATTATACACTGTTATATATGTGGAACCTGTGAAACCGCTTCTCATAAGCAAGTAACGAATTTATTTTGTAAAACAATACTATTCCTATACCTAACATTTTTACTATCTAAATGATTTTTCATTTTTCTAATGAGCATTGTAAAACAAACATTTATGTTTTAAAAGGTGGTAGAGCCGTTAGAGCTTGCCCGGGGCGGTATCACCGCCACCCTCATAACTCGCCGTAAAGTAACATGTTCTTCATGTATTGTGTTTCGGTTGGAGAGGTGTGGTTGCCGGATACACGTTATTAGAGGCGACCATCTTAGTCCTCAAGAGTAGGAACGCATCCACGTCCATCCTTAAATAGAACTTCTATTCTATTTGATATTGAACGTGGTTGTCCATGGGCTGCAGTGACCACTTAATCAGAAAGAAATCAGCAGTTCCTAAAAAAAGGAGATCCAATTTCTTTTTTAATTAAAAATATATAAATAATTTGTCTGTTGAGACTCATGACCCTAAATATTTTCCGTGAATTCCACCTTTAGTAGTTTTTACAGCAACATCTTTCCGCAAGTTTTTAGGTTTGTTTTTATTTGTTTGTTTGTGACAAGAGGGCTAGTTCATATCTCGCGTAAAAAAATATAATCGCTTTCCAGCGCAGAAATGCGACGACCTTTATTAACTTTATCAGCACGGACTCCTTGTACGTTTGCGTGCCAATTTATGTAACACCAAAATTTTATTTGTATTCTAATCGTTGTCTGCCGAGAGACCAAACTGATACCGACATTCGATATTTTTATATTCACCCAGAAAGACAAAATGTCTAATCAAAGCCAAGGTTACCTACTATTTAGGCTACATACTTAAAATTTATGTATCCAAATATAAGTAGTATTAACATTCTGATGCGCAAACAAGAGTCTAACTAGTTATTGCTAATCATAAATGTATAGGTACATGTAACTTAACTATACATATAACAGATATCCATAAACAGTCAAATAAGTATAAACATTAATGTAAAAAAAAACCAGTTTATTTCTTCAAGAAAAAACTTACAGGAAAATATTTTACGTCATCTGTATTTCTAAATTATTTTATTTTGCTTGACACGTTTTTGTTAAGCATAATATACATTTAGTATTTTTAATCACTTCTAATTTACAGACTTAAATTTGATTTGCTTTGTAAATGCGTCATTTCCTCAAAATTGCGGATTATCATTTCAACATTAGGAGCAACATTTAATACAATTAGTGATTGACTCGCTACAATATTCATAAGATATTGTGTTCGTATATTGTATAGGTTTTTAATATAACATAAATAAATAAAAAATTGACTTACTGAAGTGTGTATAAATATAAATCCATTACAATTTGTATGAGACAATCAAAACCTACAGTACTTTATTCATAATATCATATTTATGCATACTTATAGCAAAAAAATAGTTATCTGTATTGTTTTTTATAAGTATATATACAATGCATTAATATAAAATTTAACTCACCACTAATTGAAGTCAAATTGATCGCAACGAAATCCAAACACCAAAACAGAGCACAATTTCACTGTCTGAAGTATATTTATCACAAGAAATGCACGGAAAAACGACGCAATACTGTATAATAATTGATTTTTAGAAACGAAAATTGCTAAGAGTTACTGCGTACATTCACACTTCCCGAGAGCGCAAACTCGAATGAATGAAGCAGAACACTCTGACGTATCAAATATGAATGAACGCAAGATGTTCGGAGGCATTTCATAAAAGTAATGTCTTATATCCTGTCTGTGCTATTCAAAAGTAAACGTTAATGAGTATTACAATAAGTTTATTTTATTTTGCATTTTGCATTGCTTTAGCCTTATAAGTGCTTGAAAGAGATTTGCAAACACACGTTGCGCGGTTTTGTAGCCGGATGCGGGTGGGTTTTTATCCCTCTCTCTCTGCAATTACTTACGTTTGGTCGAAAAAGGATAGAACATTTTGTTTTTAAGAATCAATAATAGTATTCTCGCATCCTGCCTGTCAGCATGTGCCTGAAACTAATCGTTTCCGCATCTGCTTTGAACATTGAAATGGCGTAATTTCCGTCGTTAGATTTCGAAAAAATAAACTTAATAATGTTATGCATAGGATCTATATTGTAATGTTTTGGTTCGGAATTATCGAAACCAGTCGAGATGGAGTAGATAATTAGGGGCGCATTTCCGTTGCTATTTCGGTTTCCCGCGCGAATGTATTTTCGATAATGGCGGACGGCGGGTTTTCTAGGTCTTTTTTCTAACGATTTCGCAGTAACTAATTAGGTCTATTTATAGCAGAGAGGACTTGTTGGTATTTAAAACGTAACTTGATATCTTTCACGAAGACATAGTTGAAAAATGTTTTCAATTCTTAACTTCGGAATTTCTTGTTCCTTTTAAAATGAGATATGAACATGACATAGATGTAGGCATACATTTATAAATTAAAATATAAATATTACGTTAGTGTTTTTTAAAACAAGACAAAGATTCTATGGAAGTATTTAAAAAAATGTTAGGACATTAAATTATTAAAATAAAGTACTTTTAACAAAAACAATTTTTTTAAAATCACTGTAATCATTTAGGCACACTCTTTTCTCTTCTGTTCAATTTACCATTTTAGATCTCGGAGACAGTTATAGCCTATTGGGTATGGTACCGGCCTCAAACACAAGATCTTTGGGTTTCAAATCGTTGACACGCACCACAAATTTTTCGAAATTATGCGCGTATTAAAAATAATTATAACTTGTTTAACGGTAAAACGAAAAGTCTTGAGTAAACTTAAATGCCTGAGAGTTCTTCATAAAGTTGCCAAAGGTTGTGTTGAAAGTGTATCAATACGCAGTGACCAGCGTGGAGGACTCTGTGGTAGGCTACTGTGGAACAGTGATGGATTGATTATGGTTAGCTACGTAGGTTTTTATTTTAAATACATTTCATTTCTTCCATTCCGTCCATTTTCTTAATAATTATTAAAGCAATTCAATCCAAATTCTGTTTTTTTATTTCATTATAAGATAAGGTACATATGTATGTATAGACTTATTGAATGTAAAGGATACAATGTAAAGTCAGTACATCGGCTTTGAAGGCCTGTTAGCTGACATTGACCGGAAGAAAAAAGTCTTGGGAAAAAATTAAAAAAAAAAGAACTTATAATCTGAAATACTGTGTTTAAACATTGAAGCCAATTTTAGCTGTAAATTAATAGTAACTTAACTGCCACGTACGTGCGTCAATGTGGCAATGTTAGTCCGCTGTAGATAACACTTTAGTATTGTTTGAGATTTTACACGAACGTCCAGTCTTAATAGGGCTTAATAGCTGTGAAACAGACTATACTTGACAGATATTCTTATCATATAACAAAATATATTCAAAAAATGGCAGACATTAATTACTTTTGAAATACATTCATTGAAACACAACCCCGCATTCATAAACACTAAAACGTCGGTCAAAATAATTTAGCGGAAGTTATAAAAAGTAACTTTTACAATCTTATGTTCGGTTGCCTAGCAACGGTGTGGGTTTACAACTGACTTCCGTTTCCGTTTACCGATCTTTTGTAATGGCGTCGGCGTGTCTGCGGCCGCTCTCGCCGAGATGCCTCGTTACATCCTTTTGTGTCGCTCGCATTGTTGCTAGTGCTAAGAAAGATGCCGTATTTGATGTTTCTTTTTAGGCGTGTCAGTGAACAAAGGCGAATTTTAAACAAAAAACTTCCACATTTTGTAGGGTGTTCAGCGCTAATATTTTGATTAAACAAAAAATGATCTCAAATTCGTTTGTTTTTCTGCGTCATTTATTAATCGATTGGAAAATTCTTCATTTGGAAGGATATTCTTTCTATTTAGTCCTATTTAAAGTGATGTGAAAATGCCACTGTTAAGGGCAGAAAATAGATGTCAAAATATATTACGTGATTTAAGTATATATTATAAATATCAATGCGTAGTATATACATATAAAAACCGAAACAAATTTGTCAGGAGAATCTAATAGGAGCGTCATATTTGGGTGTGGACTAATTAGTTTTAAATCTATTGCCCATTTGAGGCGAGTGTGTGCCGGAGACTGATAATCTCAATGGGTTTACGGGTGGTAGAGCCGTTAGAGCTCGTCCGGGGCGTCACCACCGCCACCCTAATAACCCGCCGTAAAGCAACATGTTCTTCATGTATTGTGTTTCGGTTGGGGAGGTGTGCTTGCTGGATACACGTTATTGAAGTCGACCATCTTAATCCTCAAGCGTAGGAATGCATCCGCATCCATCCTTAAATAGAACTTCTGCTCTATTTGAGATTGGACGTGGTTATCCATGGGCTGCAATGACCACTTGCATGCCCGTTTCTTACTCTTTCACAATAAAAAAAGCCTCTCAAAATTAAATTCAGATTCAACCACTTATTTATTATAACATACCTAATGAATGTCAAAAACATTTAACTATGTATCAGGTACTCACGATTAACATATTTTTTTTATTTTTGATTACCGATCAGTTGCCGATTACCGAACTCAGTTCATTAACTTGTAGCGCCCTTTTGTCTAAATTGACTGGATAAAAAAGCCAGGAGAAAGAACTATCAGCTTGTGGGAGCTTTGGAGAAAAAATCTCTAGTACGTCTGAAACTAACCGAACTATCCCTGAAACGACATGTAACTGAAGATATCATAGTAATACTAGTTGTTGCCCGCGGTTTGTACTCGTAAAAAGACTCCTGCGCTAAAAAAATTGGCATATAGACATATAACAACGTATTTTTGCATATGACTACGGAGGTACCACCGCTGCCCTTATTATCTACAGTTTCGGTTGGAGAAGTGCGCTTGCTATATTTACAAACCAGACGACCATCTCAATCCTCAAGAGTAGAAACGCATCTACGTACGACCTAAGAGAGATAAGAGTTCAGTTCCGTTCACGGTTGCATCATCAGATACCTAGATACTCTTTTGCTACTTTTCTCACATAAAAATAATTATTATTAAATAAAGATGTCGTCTCGTTGAAACCGGTATTAGAAACTTGGGCTAGACTAGACTGGACTAGAGGCAACCTCACCTTTCTATCGAAACGCAAAAGAGTTTCCCGCTAGATGGATGTGGGGATGGTACCTCCCAGGTCGAATCGTATAGGTTCTACCATTTGGCAAAAACTCAGTGGCGGATTTAAAAATTTTCAAGGTACAGGCTGCACTGTTTTTGCTGCCTTTTTATTTATACAATTGTTTTTATAATCCAACAATTTTCTTGAAAATGCACGTAATATAACTTTTGGGTATATTTTTGAGCTACTCGAAATAATCGAATGATAAGATTGAAATCGGTAAAATTATTTACTATATTATAATTATATATATTGTAGCAGACTTTTGTCTGTTAGACATCAGAAAACCATGCAAAAATCTTTTTGATTTCTATGAGGTGACAAAAAATTCAGTCTCCAAGTTTTCCGACCCAAAAATCTGCCACCCTAGGATCACATAGGCTCACACAGGCTACTCAGCGGACTGGTAAATCCGCTACTGCGAATACTAAATTCACTGCAATGACAACTTATTATCAATTATGTGGGGGCGGATTGTTGCAAAGTAATTTTAATAACAACTTAATAGCATGGATTTCCGCAAAGTAACGCCTGATACTATTAACTACCTTGTATTATTATTATCAATCTATTTACACTTTGAAGCGAAGCAACCATCTTAGTCCTCAGGAGTAGCAACGTATCTACATTCGAGCTCAGATAGGATTTCAGCCGTGTTTGTGGTTGTACGTGGATGTCTATGGGCTGCGACTACTTATCATCAGATGGTTTGCGTGCTCGTCTGGTACTCTTCTCATATAGAAAAGTTAAAAGAAATCAAGGCATTATTAATAGGAGCAAGATAAAATAAAAAACCACTTCATTCTGCCGAAACGGAAGACAGTTTCACGTTAGATGGGTGGGTAAACGGGTATAAACGGGATACCTCCCCGGTCGAAAGGTATAAATTCTACTAATAAGACAAAAATCAAATTTTATTGCATTATCACAGGTACATCAATGGTCGTCATACATATTTTAAATTCCTCAGTAATATACCTTACAGGTGTACAATATTAAGTATAATTTTATATTATATTATTAAATATTAAAATTAATTAAACATTTATCAAATACAATCAATTAAATATAACAGAATCATATAACAAATATCAGAAAAATCAAAGGAATGTCAGATAACAGAAAATATCAAATATAGTTCATATATAATTATTGAGCTCAATTTACAGCTTACTTGTTATTTAATGTCAATTTATTATTGAACATTTAACAAATAAATTATGATATGATAATTTCCTAATGTAATAATATATTTTTGTCATTTAAATATTCATTTATTGTACAATAACATTTTTGTATCAGAATTTTGAATTTGAACACTGATTTTACTGCAGTGACCATGTATCATTAAGCAGACTATTCGCTTGTTTTTACGCTTCCCACGTAAAAAAACTATTTTATTACGTCCAAGCCAACAATAACGTGAAGAAAGAGGATTCCATTAGCGTTTATTACTCCCAGAGCACGCTAAAACCGGACGCGACGATAAAGGCAAAGGAACATCTCTTCCTTCCGCAACTATCCAACCATCCAACTATCCGATAACAAAACTTTGCCGGGAAATCATTTGAATAACGTCCATAAAACATCCTTACAAATCCCGCAGGGGTTCCTAACGTCAATATTAAAATTGTATAGATTTTAAAACATGTTTACACACCCCATCCTGTCGGGCTTCCGGTCAACAATAAGTACGGATTTGACTATTAACAACGACCCTTCCGGTTCCTGTGTGTCTTTGGATTTTATCACGTATTGTTAATGGTCTGAGAAAATTAAATATTTTTGTTGGGATTCTAAGGTTTTGGACAAATTATACACTTTTGTATTGGATCACGTACTATAGACCTACAAATTTGGAAATAGTTAAGATTAATAAGAAAATCTTGCCTATTTGTAAATTTTGATTGTAATATTTGATGTTGCACATGGGATAGGTCGCATGGTGTGACGGCAAACGGCATGACATTCAGTTACGGCACCGTGCCCCCTCTCCGTCACTGCTTATTACTATTTATTTATTGATCTTGTATTTAAATCACAATTATATTATTATAATGACAGTAGTTTTCTTTTTTATACCAAATTTAGTTATAGCTTTTCTATAAATCTTATGAATAATAATGTTTCATTTCTTCTAGTATATATAGCTACTGCACCTCGCTCTCCGAAATGTAAGAGTTGCTTCATGGCGGATTATGAGTACAACCGTGGTACGTCCGCGATAGAACGATTGATAGTTAAACCTGACAATTTCTGTAAGATCATTTCAGTCAAGAAAAAATTACGTTTTCTTTTCACAGTATTGAAAGTCTTGTCAATAATTAGGACATAAGGACGAGAACTTAAACACCCAGACCCAGAACAGGTACCTAAATTGATCTTTTAAATATCTGCGCAACCGCCGGTTGAACCCAAAACCCATTTCTTAAACGGTTATCATAAAAACCGCTAGAAAGTTTACAACACAAATGCTTTCTTTCAAAAACTTACCAACAAAACGGAAACCAATTGTTTGAATCATAAACCTATTTGTTACGTAAACTGCAGTTTAAAGCAACGGAAATGTTCAAATATCAATTGGTTTTGCGCGACTAATTACGACTGTATGCCGCCATCGTAAACTTATTAAAGTTATAATGGCCGCAACATGAGAAGATCAGTGCCGACGCACGTCCGCTGCAAAAAACGAAAAAAAAACCAAACGTCAAAAACTTTGTTAAGTTTCAGTACAATGATTAGCAAGTGTTCCGTACATACTTTAAGGTATTTTTTTATTTGATAAAAGCAGGAAACGAGCGTGCAAACCACCTGATGTTAAGTAGTCGCAGCCCATAGACATCCACATCAACGACCGAAATCCTATCTGAGCTCGAACGTAGATGCGTTGCTACTCCTGAGGACTAAGATGGTCGCCTCGTTTCAAAGTGTAGCCGAGAACCGCACCTCTCGAACCGAAACACAAGTAATGTTTTACGGCGGATTGAAGGCGGTGGTGGTACCTCCCCTGTCAAACTATACTTCTCCCCCCTTTATGATTACATACTATATATTTTTATTAAATACGTTTAATAAACTAATATCGTCGTGGAATTTATAAATTTTACTGTATAACGGGTACACTCGATGAACTATTTTTAGCCGTGACCACGATCCTTGTTGGTTCGAAATATGGGCAATTAAAAACCGTTAATCGTGAATGTTTTTTAGGTTTTTGACTGTTTTTACAAATTGATGTTTTGAATACTTTTTGGGGGGTACTTTTTTCTTCTTATTTTCAGTAATTATTTTAGGTTATTAACAAATAATTAAACAGAAACAGAAAACTTTGCATAGAAAAGAGATTGTCAATATTTGTCGCGTATTTTTACGATTGCATGTCAAGACAATAATGGACATGACTGTTATGATATAAGATTCCTTTATTATTTATATTTTGTACATATTAATCTTATAACAAAAATATAACTAATTTATTAAGGAAACTATAATTATTAACTTTATTTTATATTTAATTACTGGTTTCCTTCCATTTTAAAGTTTTTCCATAATAATGAAGTAACAAATGTCACATCTGCCGACGGTATTTTTAATCTGGTAATAGTATCGTTTATCGACTTTGCTACGGAACACTAAACCCGAATTAGAAAAAAACAAATGTCACCGAGCGGAAACGGCGGGAATTCGGCCGCAAAAAATCTTTTATTCCGCCAACAATAATAAAGCAACAATGGACCTAAATAGGTTTAGATTCTTGCATCAAACCGGAATTAGTGGCAGCTTATTTCTAACTATCCTCGTCCTGCGCCCACTCGTCCTTCGACAGATACTTGCAGAGGCGCCTTCCACTTGGTGACACTGAAGACCACTGAGTATAAAAGTTCCACTTAGCGACTATAATATTGTTAGTTTGTAGAGGAAAAAAATAAAATATTGTCTCATTCATTCATTCCTTCACGCTACTCATTCGGACATCATTTGTAAATTAGACATACGTACTCAAGACCACGATTCTTGACCACGAAAACCTCAAATCTTGCCAATCTAAACGTGACCACGAAAAGATTAAAAAGAGTTTTCACTGAGTGAAATGGAAGTGGAATAATTATCTAGTTTGGTTGTAATTATGTAAGTATTTATTGTCTAATCGGCTGGACCGATTTTAATTTATTTCTTTGTAAGGCTTCAAGTCGATCCGAAATGGTTTAGATTCTCAATTGGACCCAATAGGTGGCACTAGAATCGGATGCAAAGCTGATTTCTGAACTTGGATCCAGTAGAACCTGGCATACTTTCTGCAAAAAATGACATAGATTTTTCAGAGCGGTACGACGTCCGCTGAGCACACTAGTTTCGTATAAAATAGAAGGAATTAGCGACATCCGCCATGGTGTTGTAGCAGCACAGAAGAGAGCTCTGAAAAGAGCTGTTTTACTCACCGCACGCTACCTTTGAATTGACGTCTCA
>DWON01004118.1:0-16775 GCA_018251015.1 Phocides pigmalion okeechobee | reverse complement strand
TTTAGTAGGGAGACATAAAGGTAGGCGGCTATATATGTTTTTTCCGCCGGCGTAAGGTTACTCTTAGCCAAGAGGACGCTCAAAGCTGAGGAAATCATTTTACACTGTAACCTTGACATTCATTAAATATATGAGTCATAAACAAAAATCCGATATCAGTGATTCCGTCTACGTAGTATTTGCTCTAAATAAGACTTCTAGGTGCCCCTCTAAAAAGATATTAATGTTATAAAAAATGACTTTTGAACGACTTCAGTAGAACTGCGTAGAAATTGAAATAATTCTATCGACAGATGCTAACGCTGTCCCGTTCGGCGGAGATAACAGCAGGATTGCAAATGGGGTTGATGCTACAGAAAACCAATTTCCACATGCGGTAATTATAATTACGTATATCTGTTACATTTTTTTATATGAGAAGAGTAGCAAACGAGCATGCAAACCACCTGATGTGAAGTAGTCACAACCCATAGACATCCACGTACAACCAAAAACACGAGAGAAATCATATCTGAGTTCGAACGTAGACACGTTGCTACTCCTGAGGACTAAGATGGTCGCCTCGCTTCAATGTATAGCCAGCCGCCGCTTCAATGTATTGTGATCCTTGTCTTTCTATGGGTATCCTATAGCAATGGTATGCCTTTAGTCTAGATGTGCATAAAAAAATAAAAAGTATGTGTGCTTACGTTAATACATACACGCATGTTGTATACAAACATTAATATGTAGAGTACAATTGACCCGCAGATAATGTGTGTTCGATAGACCCAAAGATCAACGCACGACAAAAAGTGCTGAATCTGGAATCTAAAATTTTGCAAATAGGTTATTTATATAACTGAAATGAATTCTGCATGGTGGTACATGAACACTTCGACAAGGGAGGGACTGGAGAAGTACGGCGGCTGGTTACCCTTACACGGAAGGCAAACGTCTCAGTCCTCAGGAATAGCAACACCTCTAACCACTTTGTCAGATAGGACTTTAGTGTTGTTTGAAGTTGGACCTAGATGTTCGTAAGCTGCGGAGTTAATTTAACATTAGATGATCTACACTGATATAAAAGTGAACACTAAGAAATAAATTTTGGAAATTCCATCTCTAAGGAGTTAAAAGGGGATGAAATATTGTATGAAATTTCGTTCTATCAATTTGGACGTGAGTTAAGGTGCCAGCATAACTTAGTACAAATGTAGTAGTAAAATGAGTATTTATCCTACCAGGTCTCTCTCCAACTGAACACACCAGCAGCACAACAGCTGCCCACAAGAGGGCACAGATGTGGAGGTGCTTTGGTAACTCACGGACACGTTGTAACCAGTGCATCCTGTCTTTTTGATGAAGTCAATGGGTGAGTTTAAACTCCATAAAAATATCTATCTAATTCTTCTTCCATATTAAGTTTTTCCAACCAATTTTTATTCGAGCTTCCTCGAATCCTGACGAATATTGCATTTAAAAATATGTATATTGAAAGTCAAATGAAAATCGTTTAGGTTCATTTTTTGCAACAACTTTTAAGATATTACATGTTAGATTTGTAATTATTGTTATTGTAAATAAATTGTTTTAAATTTGTCCTTGTAAAATCAAACTCAATAAATAATAGTTTTCGAATGTATTTGAAGACTTTATTATCTTAAAGTTACAAATAAAAATGCTACACGTAATCTTGTGATACGAATAAAATCATCATAGAAATCATAAATATATTTATACTATTTATATGTTAAGATATAAATAGTAAACTGTCGTTTTACCGAAACTTTTGTTTCAGCGTTTCCAGCCTAATCAGTCCTACAATGCACAGAGTGTTCGCTGGTTCGTCTTTCCTCACCAATGACACAGTGGCTGATAGAGTACGTGGGATCACTAACTTCACCATCCACCCAAGCTATACTGGACCACCAGCGTTCGTTCACGATATTGCCATTATCACTGTAAGTACTGTATTGCAAGATATTGTCGCAACCTTGTAGTAAAATTACGGCCGCTCACACGAGAGTCCGGGACGTGGTTTTCGGTAACTCGGATTTTTTTATTTTAATAAAAGCCTTTCCATAATTCTCTCAAAGGTGTGTAAAGTATAATTCTTATATCAATCTGGCACATTTTGAGTATAGTATTGGGTTGTTGATTATTTGGAATTGAAAATGATTAGATCGTATCTCTAAAGGAAATTGAAATCATGCAAAATATTTATGTTTTCTTCCACGAAACATAAAAATGTATTTTGGTAAACATTCATCACACTTTAAAATTATCCATTATTGAATGTCATTAAAAATACTATCTTTAATTTTTAAGTAGATTAAAATGTTAAATTGAAACAGATAAGTTATCTTTTGGCTTTGGCTTAACAGGTTTTATACGTTCCTAGTATTAGTGAATATGACTAAGTGCAAATACGGAACAATGATTAGCCCAGTAAAATCTGCAATAAAACTTATGAAAAGTCTATAAAAATCTGTCCCATCAAGTTTATTTCAAATAATAAATATAGGACTATATTTTGTTATAATAATGTGTTAGATGGTAGAACTAAAGCCATCCTCTTAATCCGTTATGAAATGACTCACGTGTTTCGGTGAGGAGAGGTGCGGTTGTCGCCCATACTAAAGCGAGGCTTCCTCAAGACTAATAACGCGTCAACGTACACTCGCAGACAGGATTTCAGCCTTTTTTGTGGTTGGATGTGAATGTCTTTGAACCATCTTTTTACAAAAGGTAACCTATTTGTTCGTTTACATAATAAAATATATATTTATTTATAAAAAGTAAGATCGATTAGGGCGATAAATTGTAGATATTAGAAAAAGAGCATGAAGTAATATTATTTGTACAACGACAGCTCGAAACGATAAATTATTTCCATTGCCCAATGTTTATCGAGATTTATTTAGTTCTGTTAAAGAAATTTTAAAGTAAATGTTCATGATACGGACTTTTGGAGAGAAGAGGAAAAATGTTATATTTTAATAATTGGGTCCATATGTCTCTGGATTAATATTCTGCCAGTATTGATATTGAAAACTGGCAACAAATATCGATACGCTCGATTCCCTCAGGACAGATGAACTATCTATAGACATAAAGAAATTTATATGAAATTGTGTGATTACTACATATAACAAATACATGACGTTTCCGTTACTAAATATATATTTTTCCATTATTATCTTTTCAAAAATGTACATAAGACTATACAGAACATTATACAAGTAAATGAAGAGTAGTGAACTGTAAAGGAGGGGAAGGATGATTGCATACAAGAGTGTCATGCCTTAGCCGTTACAGTACGAGTAGGTTTACCACCAATCGTGAAACGTTTCACGTTAAAATACGTGAAAAACAATAATAATATGACGGACGACAAAACGCATTTTTTAATACCATGGACACGAACCCTGAACACGATGACCATTGTTGTCCTCAACAACGCAGGACTTTTAACCGGGGTGGAAAAATACGGGACTTTACTCTCTGGTGACTAAAGCTCTGGAACTTTTAAATTTGAAATGACTGCATTCTTGTGGCTCTGGGAAATTCTGTTTGGGGAGGATAACAAAGAAGGTACAACTTTTTAAACTGCTGCCGAGAGAATCGCGTAATTTAAATCCATTTACGGATGCGAAAGAAAACTTTGCTAGCATTTTTTAATTTTAATTGGATTAAAATGTTGAAATACATTTCCATAAGGACAATTGTGTTATTTTAGAATATGTGCTTACAATATATTCTATGTGCTCACTTAAATTTCTAAGCATATAAAGCGTTATTACATTGTTATTTTTAAACAAAGCTAACAAGTAGTTTTTTGTGACATTGTCAAAAAGAAAATTAAGTCAATTATATTATATTATATAAAATAACACTTTCTACGTTCGACTGATGGCTGATCTTGTTTACTAGGCTAGGCTGACAAGCTTGTTTATCTTACATTTATGGAACTGCAGACAACATTTTAATGTCTATCTTTATTTCAGCTCGTGGCCCCGTTTGCCGCAACGACGGTAACTCCTATTGCTCTCCCAGCTGCTACGTTCAGTCCGCCTGACTTCACTCTTTGCCAAGTTGCGGGATGGGGTGCCACCAATCTTACGACAACAGTAAGTTACTATTATTATTTAATACTCCTATGATTTACTAACTCTCTGCTAGTAATTTCATAAAATGCAGCGACTTTTGAACTTTTAAATTATTTTTAATTTTTGCGTTATATGAGTTAAGGTATGTTTTGCGATTCTCTTTCTTGACATATTAATGATGTGGAATAGCAAACCGTGATTATCTTCAGCAAGGCAATTGTCTTCAAATGTAACTCTAGTTCTGCATAGAACTAGGTACAGATATTGATAGGCGGAATTACCACGTAACATTATGTTGACTACAAAAACTGTGCTATTTCAATGTCATAATAAAAAATGTAAAATGACCAAGTTGAACGAAACATAACGTTTTATATTCAGTCAACTCCAAAAATACTAAAAGGAGCTTTATTCAATTGTATTTTTTATAATGTTTATAACCGCACAATTTAGTCATTTATTAACCGATTTGTAAAAAAAAATATTTTTATTTATACACACATTTTCCATTTGATCCCACTTGAATTTGAAGAAAAAATAATGTTCCCAAAGATGAAAAAGTGGACTATATTTTTTTTTATTAGAATGAAGTTTAAATTAGAATTCAGTAAAAATCTATAAGTATGTAAATAGAAATAAAATACTTTCAATAAATTAAATTAAATTAATTTCCTTTAAAGTGCTTTTTATAAATAACCGTACAGAATCGACATAATTTAAAAGGAAATGCAGGATTAAACAAACATTTCCCAAAGTTATCGGACAACATGTCTCAAAGGGTAGACAAGGATCTTCCGCCCGCATAATCAAAGTATTGACACATCTTTTTAGTCAAAGCGTATTTACATCAAAAGAAATAAAAGGGTTTCTGTACCTTATATATCTTTGTCGTTTAATTATAAGAAAACTTTAAGTAGTCTTAACTGCTACTATTTTCTTAAAATATTTGAATCCTACGTGGAAATACAAAGGCAATGTAATTTGCCAAGATAAGTTCTTTAAATCCTAAACTAAATATAGGTTATTGTTAATGTCAAGAAACTAAATTTGATAACATAAATTATTTTTAACTTTGCACATATTTCATTTACGCCGGTGTAATAAAGTAATGTATAAAGAAATAGGTATTTTTTTTATATTTTACATTATTATGCCCATTTGAAGTGCGCACCTTATTAGTCATCCTTACAACACACATGGTAGAATTATAATTCGATGGGGAGTATCCACTTCTCACAAACCGCTGTGGAAGAACTTTTGTGTTTCAGTTGAAAAAATTAAGTTACCGACTATGCTTAGAAGCGAGGCAACCATTTTAGTCCTCAAGAGTAATAAGACCGCAATAAATGGCTTTACATGACTCCAGATATAACTTCAGTTCTTTTTGAAGTTGGATGTGGATGTCTATGGGCTGCGGCAACAAATCATTATACAACTTCTTTGTTCGTTATATATAAATCTATATTGGAAAACAAAATCATAATAATTTGACAAGTAACCCTTTTTTATGATGAAAATAATTTGACCATATCTACTATTTAGCCTTTATTTAACAACTATGTCTATGTTATTTATAAAATGTTTTTGTTTTAGGCCAGCACAGAACTAAGGTTTGCCAACAAGTACATCTACAACCAGAACCTATGTGCATCACTGTATAACAGCCAGGCTGGTATACCTAACATCATGACCACGATGGTGTGCGCTGCTTCCTACGATATACTGAGTTCGGGCTGTCTTGTAAGTATATTTTTACTTTACTTATTTATTTATATATATTTACAATCATTAAAATCTTAAAACTAATTATAATAAAAGCCTAACCAAAACAATGTAAAGGGAGTTCGTGCCCATGCGGCATGGTTCCAAGAACACTAGCTGCATTCCCGCGTTGAATAGCAATCACAATTCTCTGCGCGAGATATGAACCAGCCCTGTTGTCACCGGCAGCGTGATAAACATACTTTTTACTTTAGTATATTATATAGCCTCGTAATTCATATGAATCGTTTACCATCGATAATGTTAAGCCAATGATTTCTTGCTAATATTATCGCGGAATTTATACTTTTACTATGCAACTGGTATTAACCATTAAAGATTTGTAACTGCCAATATTTTGAACCAGTTGTGTGACTCTGGTCCCGGCTATCATCTTATCTTTATTAGATATCTTCTATAGATATACATAGTCCGCCTATTATGTACAAAATTTTGAAATTTTGTAAATGTTTGTCTCCTATTTCATGGTATGGAATAAAGTATATTCTATTCTATAGATCTTTTACAAAAATCGATTAGTTAAAATTTTATTATTAGTATAGATGGATTCTAAAATAAATTAAAAATATCCAACATTGATAATAAAATTCGTACTGTCAAATCTAATTTACGGACTGTTACGTTCTTTTCCAGTTATCTTGATGGATTACAGAATTCCTTTGTTTTTGGTAAAGACAAAATATGCGGCAACCAAAATAATTACAAATTCGTTGTACATCGTTTATTTGTTTAATATCGTTGATAAAGTAATAATAGACTTTTGATGGAGAGATTTGATCAACTTCTTATACACGGAGTCCCTGGTTTGGATCCTAGAAACGTACTGTTACATACAAGTAGAATACATACCGAATATAAATGTATTGTCAACTTAGCTGAAAAAGCACACATCAATGAATATCGAAATGTAAATACATTAATGTGTGTTATAATATAATCAGCAATAACTTGCTATAAAAACCCCAGTTTCTGGTCATTGTTCTGCTTGACTCCTAATAGCGACGGATCGCTATCCAGCTACGGTTCTCTTACGTTTGTTAATTGCCTGCTGGCGGACAACAGCAAGTTGTTCAGGTTCTACCGAGATCCTTATAACGCGAGAGAATTAAAAGTACGAAATATGTTAAAGTGTTTTGTGTAACTAAAATTGTGAACATTTAAAAATAAATAAGTCGGTTTCCATTAAATAATTTTTTAATTAAAAAACGGTGCCGTCTAACAGTACCTGAGATTTTTTAAATTTATCTACATGTATAAAATTAATTGACCAACTCTTTAAAATGCCAAATCTGTACTTCTATGAAAAAATGATATTTTTATAAAATTAATAATTTTCTAAATATTCACGCATACAATTATTTGTACAGGCGACATCATTTTAGGTAACTAAAATTGGATGTTTTTCTAGTGTTAAAGGTGAGGCAAAATATCATGAAAAATCTATGTATGTCTGAGAGATCTTCATAAACCTGTAAAGAGTGCGTGAAGATCAACAAATAGCTCTTGCTGATAGATTACGAAATCCTTCTCTTTTTAAAAGAAGACCTATGCTCAGCAGTAGGATAGAAATATAATTGAAAATGTAAGAGTAATTATCCTGGATGGAATCTTACTGTTAATATATAACGTAATATACATAGATTTTGTCCTGGAATGGCTTTTATATTACCCATAACCACGAGCCATGAAACTGGTTCGAAATATTGTCAATTAAAAAGCATTAATCGTGAGTAAACGTTTTATAGTAACATGTACATAATAAAGGCGGTAGAGTCAATAGAGCTCGGCCGGGGCGTCATCACCGCCACCCTCATTACCCGCTGTAAAGCAATATGTTCTTCATGTATTGTATTTCGGTTGGGGAGGTGTGGTTGCCGGATATACATTATTGGTGGCGATCATCTTAGTCCTCAAGAGTAAGAACGCATCCGCGTCCATCCTTAAATAGAACTTCTGTTCTATTTGAGATTGGACGTGGTTGTTGCAATAGAAATAAAGAAATAATAATGAAAAAAAATGTATAAATTCCGCGATAATAGTAGTTTTAAATCATAGGCTGTAATATCATCTATACAGCTAAATATATAAATATTTATGATCAAGCCAAGTTTTGCCAAGTTACCTGATAATCATTTATGAATCACTGACCAAGATATGTTATTTTTTAATTTTTATCTGTCTTTCCGTATTGCCTTCTATAACTCGAGAAATGCTTGACGGAACTTGATAAAAATTGGTACTTAGTATGTGATTTCTCAAATAATAAGTCCTAATACCTGATTTAGATAAAGGTGATGACCACAAAAATCATCATCTGATCTAATATTCACAGGAGATTTACTTGACCACTTGCCATCAGAATGTCACATTGTTTTTGTATTCCGTAAATGTCTGCGTCTAACCTCAAACAAGACTAAAGTCCTGCCTGACGTAGTGCATGGATGTATTGCTATTTCCCAGAAAAGAGTTGTCCCTTTCGTTTAAGATCGTAGACGACAATTGCACCTCTCCAACCGAAATAAAATAACATAAGTGATTTTCGGCAGATTATGAGAGCAGTAGTGTTTCCTCTACGGTACATATATATATTAGAATATTGTGTGGGCAACTGTTTTGAGAAGCCAAAGCAAGACTTAATTGTAAACTATTTAGTTATCCATTACCAATTCGACTTATTTTTATTGGAACGCGGTGAAGTCGGACTGAAATTGGCAATACAACGTGTACTTTCTACGTTTTAATAATTATTCAATGACCTCACTCTTTGACGGCGGTTTTTCCGACTGTAATTTGTCTTTTTCCATTTTCGCGCCAAAACCAAATAAACACAGATAACCTGAAAATTTGCAGTGTTACCAACCACAGATTCCGAATACACCCAAGTCTATTCGGACTTGACGTTTCGTTTTATGCTTTCTGACATATATACGCACACTCATTTATCAAAAAATCTCTTGTTGCAGAATGATAACGGAAATGCGTTGATCTGCGAAGGAACCCTTACTGGTGTTCTGTTTGTGACCGACTACTGCAGATCGTCTTCCTTCCCCGAGCTCTACACGAGAGTCTCCAACTACACCACCTGGATCCGTACCGTCTCAGCATCCCCGGCTCTGTTCACACCTGCCGTCTTCATCATGACCCTTGTATTCAATATCGCTCTAATATTTAACAACAAGTACTAAAGTTAGTTGTTAGGTAAACTGTAAATTTTATTTATTTATATAGTTTCTTAGTTAGCAATTATTTATAATAAATAAAATGTTTAAACAAAGAAGATGACACGATAAATATACGATCATTTGTCATAAAAAATACTTAAGTTATGATCAGATTAACAACACAAATAAAGAAAAGTTACAATGTGACAACCCTAGTCAGTTGTCATATTGTGTGAAGCTAATGAAGTCGATAAAAAATAAAATGTAAGTCTATTGTTAAATATTACATATTTATTTGTGTAAAATATCTATAGTGAAATATTTATATGTGTTAAATATTTATTGCTCGATCAATTTTGTTTCAAAATTGACTGTATTTTTAAGCAATCATTTCATTCATTATTTTACGTCTTAGATCAATTAAAATCAATATATTTTCGTACACCATAATTGGGAAAGGCATACGAGAATCATATTTTTATCATGGTGGGTATATAAAACTTAGACCTATAATAATAATAAATACCTTTTTATATTATATTCTGCATTATAAAAATATTATGCAACCTCTGAAAGAACAACTTTATTCAGAATGAATGCCATGCTATTCAAATGGAATATTTGCGTGATCTTTACAATTTGTGACTATGCGAGCACGTTTCAACGCACCTTTGAACTACATGACGTCAGTGTATTATTATCTTTTATTTTAGTTGGTCTAAGGCTTAAACGATTACATTGGCACTACCTATCTTATTTTTGCTAACTTCAATATCTATTCCTGAAATAGATAAGCGATAAGATAAGCGTGCCATACCAAACCTGTAATCAGTTGTGTTCGTCCAATTTTTTATTAGAAAAATATACAAAATATATTATAAAAAAATACTTTCTTTTATATGAATCCCCACAATGATAAGACGTACGACACGAATTTAAATTACAAGCTGTTTCGCTTGAATCGCGGACGAAAATGAATTTTTCGCCAAGGAAAATTATGGGCCATTACGTTAAGCGTATTTGAGGTCCAATTTATTTCTTACAAAGTAACTAAAAGGTTAAAGGTGTTATAAATTTTGAGCACGTTCATTAGGCTCCGCTCGGATGCTTCGCACCGGCTTTTAGTCCACGACACATGTCGGAATTTCGTAATAAGATTTCCTTAATTTAAGACTTCTTCCTTCACAAGAGTACATACGAACTGTTTGCCTCACGTGTACCAATCTGATCAATCTGCGTTTTCAGTATCTCTTTTGTAGACGGAGGAATAAGGAAGTTCACCATTCCATTACAAGTTATGTAACTTATGAATACAAATTTCATCATCTGTAGCTCTGAGAGCTCACATTGGTTTACTTAGTCAGCCAATTGATTTGCGCACATGTCACAAGGTAGGGGAAGGAATATAATATCACCGATAACAGTTTATAATGTCAATTTTCAGATATTTGTCCCGATCCTCACAATCATCATCTCATTACAGTTCAAATGTTAGGAATGGGTCCTCCCCAGAATATCAAGGAGTACGCAATTTCTCCACAAGTCCATTACATGTTTTACCGTAGAACAAACCATGTCTGACCTCATTACGATGAGCTTCCATTTAAGTAAAGTATTCCCCTGAAGAAAGTTCTGTTCCCCGAGCTCCCAGACATAAGTCTCTTCAAAAAAGGTTTCAAATTCAGCGATGCATTGGCGACTCCTCTCCTGCAACAAATATGTATGTACAATGATAATTATTCTCCATCAGGAAGCCCTTCTGTCTCGCTAGCTTCTATAAATATTATAAAAACAAAGTCCCCCGGCGCGTCTGTCTGTCTGTTTGTTCGCGATAAACTCAAAAAATACTGGACGGATTTTCTCACAGTTTTCAACAACAGGTAGAGTGATTCTTGAGGAAGGTTTTGGTGCATGATAAGTTAAGTATTTTTTTGTAAATCGTGCGAGAAATTAAACAATGACTGGATTTATGTATGCGTAGGTTGTTGATTGTGAAAATGTATAAAATAAACGCGGAGGGAGTCGCGGGCACAGCTAGTATTTTATAAAAACAAAATCGCAATTAGTATTTAACAATAAAAAATCGTTTAAAAACAGATTAATTATCAGCAGCTTACGGTTCATTAGGTTCTACTGTATTATTCATGCGAGTACATGAGAATGGGTATCTACATCATTCATATTTAAATGAGATTTAACAATTAAGCTGCTTATACGCACGTAACCTAATCAAATTATATTTGTACAACACGAATATTCATATTATTTTAATTTGCCATTGAGTTTGTATTAAATTTGAATATTATTAGACGTATTTCGCATTTACATCGTTTTGAAACTTTATATGTCGTGTATATTTTAAACATGCGTCTTTATTTTATTTCATTACGTTACACGAAAATGAAAATGCAAAAGCAGGTTTAATCCCTTTACCTAAGCAATTCCAATCAACCCTCGAGCGTTGAGAAAGCGACGATAGTAATATAAAAGGAAATCAACATGAAAATAAAGAAAAAATTTGGCTTTGAAATTTTCGATCCGTGTGGTCTGCGTGCCAAAAAATTTTTCAAACAATTAGTACCACATTTGTTCGACGCCGCCGGTGACAAGCGGGCTGGTTTATATCTCGCACAGAAATTAAAATCTTAAAACTATTTAAAATAAAAACCTAACCAAAGCAATCTAAAAGGAGTCCGTGCCCATGTGGCATGGTGCCAAAAACGCTCGCTGCATTCCGGCGTTGAATAGCGATTGCAATTCTCTGAGCGAGACATGAACCAGCCCTCTTATCACCGGAGGCGTCGACCAAACTTGGGACTAATTTTTTCGGATATATTGAATATTCACTATAAATTTCTACTTAGGTCTGTTAAATGTAAGCCTCGTTTCTTATATCGACCTTTTGTTATTAAGATTGTCATGGGCCAAAATAACTCGTCAATCATTATTAGCAAACAAACCTAAATTAGCAGAAAAGCCCTTGGCTTTTCCTTTGCAAGCTTTGATTGGCCCTCTTGTACCTTAGAATATATATTCTGCGATTAATTATAAGCTGATAATATATTTATCGTATAAAATATTTTGAATAAGCCTAAACGTGCTTCTTTTGTTTCGTTTCATGATTTCGCTTCCGAAAAATACTGAAATTTATTCATGACTAACTTTGCCTAGACTTCGTCGGTGATGATTGAATTGAATTGATATAACTACTTTATTTTTTAACCGAGTTCAATGAAAACACACTAAATGTTGAGTGAACCCCACCGCAATATAATCCTGAAAACTGGAATCAAATAGCATTAGTCGTTTTTGAGATTAGCGTGCAATAACCTACAGATATATAGACAAAAAGACAAAACAAAAATACATTGTTTTGGGTTCTCTTGTGTATATAAAGGCACCCCATTATGATTTTTTCATATATATGTATATGCCATGTACAGACAGCGCTCATTTACAGTTTTATTATATGTATAGATGTTACATTAGAAATACATATTACTGCTTCTAATTATTGCTAGTTATAAGTACGTGTTGAGACCGATTCGATATGTCCACTTATTTATATTTATAAAAGCCAAATCATCTTACCACTGCCATACACCACATTCACTTGTAACTTATTCTTTTATTTTATTCAAGAAATCTAGATATTTGTCGAACAAAATGGATCTTGCCTTTTGCAGTCCCAATAAATTACGGTCCGAAATGTCTAAAATACCATTTCAGAGTTGTTGTAAACGAGAATAAAATTATTTTACATTTTGGGATTATTCTTATACTCAGTCGCATACTCCCTATTCCAGGATGTACACCCTCTGTAGAAGACAACAGTAAATAGTACTTTACAAATAGTGAGTCACACTGAATAGAGTTTCAAGATATTTCCGTTCAACTGAACGTAACAGCGGACTACAATATGATGAAAGAGGTGGCCTACTTGATAGGATCTAATGTTCGTGATAGAAGTTGTGAGACCATTTCATACTGTTACCTATTCTGGTATTTTTATCTTAACAGCATTACGTTTATTGTAAACACAGCCCGCGTGAATCTTTATGGTCACTTAAAGATTGGAAGGAGATCGCACCACAAAATGATACATTTATATTATATTAAATAGGCTGTTTTGTGTACTTTTATGCATAAATATCGAAAATAAATTATTAATACTTCCTGAAAATTGTTAAAAGTTGTAAATGTTTAGAGTGTTCATAAATTTGGCGCGGGTTATACATAATGACATATTTTTTTATTACTAACCAAGTCTCTGTCAATACTGGATTAAGGATCCTGAATTGGTAAATACAAAACATTAAAATACATATATGTTCACACTTGGCCAGTTATTAAATTCACTTCACATATCGAGAGACGGGATCGCGACCGGTAATCTCTAAGGGAAAATTTTCATGAGCTTTTCCGAGCTTCAAATTTCCGATCCTCACTAATATTTTTATACCTTTTCAACTTTACTTGTCAAACAACGGAAAGTCAAATAAAATTTATAGCAGCACCTCGTAAAGGGGATAAATTTCGAATATCTTTGTCAGATTCAAAAGCGGAAACTGTTTTTGATGCATGGCAAACCCTTATCTCGATACGACAAGTATATTTGTCCTAACCTTTTATATATTAGCATAAAATTCATACCCGCTTTGTACCTTTCAAAATATTTTGACTGTATATTGCGTTTGTTATATTTCATGATTGACGTTCCTTATTGATTATTTACCTTGTCGTTTGGGTTAAACAAACATCACTTTCTATTCCTATGAAACCTTTTGTTTTATGGCGTGGAAACGAATATTTTTCTTGAGATTGGGTTACCGAAATAAAAACCGTCAGATGGGTTAACAGCTAACCGAAATATCAACCAACCCATATCAAACTAACAAATCACTCGCCTATGACTGGGTCAGTCTATCAAACCAGAATTCTCTATATTTTAATACTTATCTAAATTTTATACTTCAAAAATATAATACAAAAGTGTATGCAACATTTTAGTGCATAAAAAATACTTCCAACATCAGGGTGGTTAAATGAATTCTGATGAAAACCCCGAGTAGGTCATTAATATTGACTACCTTAATGGAAATGGCTGAAGCGGAGCTAGTAACTGGTAGATGAAAGCTTTTTATGTGCTTTTGGCGATAAACACGACAGATGGATGGGGAACATAAAAAATGTTAAACCCATCTATATACCATTAAACGTGAAAGAAGTCACTTCAGTTGGCTTGTTTACTGATACACTTTATTTGTATACTTTTGTTAATTGAAATTGCAGAGAATATAACCTTTTTAGGGATTCACACTTAATAAGAAACGAAGGAACTTTTATAGGTTCAATTTGTTGTGCCTTTGTCTATCTATTAAGACCCAAATCCTCGCGCGTTATTAAGAACGCTTGAAGATATTGAATAGAAATTAATATAAATACCAAATATATATATATAATCAAACGTGTTAGTCAACACATTCAAAATATACGGTGATCTAAGCCGCATATTTTGACACACGCGGGGGTATGAAAACCTATAGGGCTTATCCTGGTAACCTAGAAAGATATAGTTTGTTTAGTAGCATTGTCGTGCAATAGGAGTAACGAGAAAATCCGAACACTGTTCCTTTATCAAAGGACTAAGATAAACATTTCACTTGAAGGTGGTTATCTTGTAATAAGTGGAATGCAACTACACTTCTGCAACCGAAATATAAATATTTCTTCACAGCGGAATATGGAGGTGGAAAAGTAACTCCCCGGGCGTACAATATTTCTAACATGTATTACATTCATCTAGAAAACATGCAAAAGGTACGTCGAGGGAACAGAGGAACAGAAACAGAGCTGACAAAACAATATGCTTGCAATATTCTCGTTATATTACATTTTGTTTTGTCTGCTCACTCACTGTCGCCTCGTATAAACAAGCACAACACGGAAATAATAATACTTGTACCTGCGCAATCTTGGATGTAAATTTTTATTTATGTCTACTATTATGCAATAGAGAAATGTTATTCGTTCTTATTTGTGTTTTTTAACACAGATTACTGATTAAATATTTAAAAATTTGAACACAGATTTCCTGCATCTCTTGTCGTTATAGCCTACATACTGTAACGTTGTCTTGGAATTGAGCAATGACCAAGTATTACTTATTGTTAAGATAACCGTGTTTTAAGCAATACTTTTAAATGACGTTTTGCTATGCAGTTTATATCAGGCATCTCGGCTTTTCGCAGCAAAACTGCGGGTTAATGTTGGCAATCAATCAATCAAGGAGATTTTCTACGCTATATCTACTACTCGCATCCAGCAGTTTCTAACGGCTCACGCGGAGAAGGAGATTGGTAGGGTTAATTCGGGCCTCGAGGGTTTCTTCTTTGCTCGGGCTTCTTTTCAAGGAATTTAGAGACCCCATGGACAGTTCGCGCGGCTTCATGTCGATCATCTCCCGCAGCACCGCTACGTTAATGAAAATATAACGACGCATTGGGAAAGCAACGAAGGGCGGCCCTCGCACTGATCCCGCTATTTAGCGGGTGGCTACGGACTTTGAAGCGATAATAAACGACCGTAATGTAAGTAAATCAGGCACGATCCAAAATTCGGTGGTGATCGCTGTAGTTAACATATGTACGCGCTTTAATGTACATTCAGGTAGTTTGTTAAGCTTGCTCCGCTTTATTGATGAATGGATAGCAGTCGTTAAACCTTTGAAAACCTTGGGCGTGGTCTGATAACATCTGCTAAACGACGCACCATTTCGTTCACATTATTGGAGGCGACCATCTTAGTCCTCAAGAGTAGGAACGCATCCGGTGACCTGCATGCCCGTTTCTTACTCTTTCATAATAAAAAAAAATCCACCAATATGTTATGGAGGGATGTGTTAATTCAAAGATTATTCATATTATACGTATTACGCCACTTTTGTCCAACTGTTTTAATATGTTATTTAATATTAAAAAAAATAACAGACAGGCGAACAGGCTATCTGATATTAAGCAGTCGCTACAGCCCAGCCTCCACGTAATTGTATTGCTACTTCTAAGGACTAAAATGATCGCTCCAAACGGTACCCAAATATTGCTTCACGACGAATTATGAAAGTGGTGGTACCGCCACGTGCGATCTATGGTTCTATTACCTAATAGGTAATAGAGTCAAGTAATAGGTCAAGTCTACATATTACCAAAAGTTAATTACGTACCCACATGTTAGAGTTAAGTTCCTTGTAATATAATTTGTCTTGTCGTTTAATACGTTTATGCAAATTACTAAAAGAAATCGCTTTCAGTAAGGTCACAGAACTTTGGGACCTAGTTGGAAGGGAAGCAATTCCACTCCAATTTCACTTTTTAATTGTTTGAATAATTGCCAATTTTCACTGAAAACTTAGTAAAACGTATATTCCGTTCCATCTGTGCCATTGCCAAATCCGAAAATTTGCTGACGAACACATTACGAAACGCAAAAAAATACGAGTACGTAACGTTTTCTTTTTGTATTTTTTTTTTACTTTTTAAGTACCTATTATTTTTATTACGTATCATTGGAATGTTAAATACAAATTCTAAAAAAAAAAAATTTTATGAGGTATTTACATGTACTTAATTAAATTAATTGTCAAGGGGATTGTAAAATGAAAGGTTGTAGAGCCGTTAAAGCTCGCCCGGGGCGGTACCACCGCCACCCTCATAACCCGTCGTAAAGCAACATGTTCTTCATG